>VUYV01000812.1:0-120033 GCA_008711295.1 Anarhynchus alexandrinus | reverse complement strand
AGAGGGTGGTGAAACACTGGAACAGGCTGTGNACAAAGACAGTGGGATCAAGTGCACCCTCAGCAATTTTGCAGATGACACCAAGCTGAGTGATGTGGTTGACACACCTGAGGGAAGGGATGCCATCCAGATGGACCTGGACAAGCTTGAGAAATGGGCCTGTGTGAACCTCATGACGTTCAACAAGGCCAAGTGCGAGGTCCTGCGCCTTGGTTGGGGCAACCCTCAGTATCAATACAGGCTGGGGGATGAATGTATTGAAAGTAGTCCTGCCAAGTTTGACTTGAGGGTACTGGTGGATTAAAAGCTGGACATGAGCTAACAATGTACGCTTGCATCCTGGAAAGCCAACCATATCCTGGTCTGCATCAAAAGAAGCATGGCCAGCAGGTCAAGAGAGGTGATTCTGCCCCTCTACTTCACTCTTGTGAGACCCCACCTGGAGTACTCCATCCGGCTCCAGAGCCCTCAGAACAGGAAAGACATGGACCTGTTGGACTGAGTCCAAAGGAGGGCCACAAAAATGATCAGANGAGTAGGCATAGTCCAGAAGAGAAAACTACAGGAGGAAGTCACTTCAGCTGTAGCCTGCCGTTACAGCTCAAGCTGAGATATTGACCTTTACATTTGTGTATAATGACGGAGCCAAATAGTAGCTGCCATGGCTCTGAAGTATGTTGACAGAGGTATGAGAAGTAAGAAAGTACTCTTCACAAAGTGGAATTTGTGTCCGGGGGAAAATTAGGTGCACACATACAGTCTGGCAAGTTAAATATGAAAACACCATAAGGCTATAAAACCCAAAAGATATTAAAGCTACCAATGTTAATTTTCTTTAATNCAGGTTGGACAGGGCTCTGAGCAACCTGATCTAGCTGAAGATGTCCCTGTGCATTGCAGGGGAGGTTGGACTAAATGACTTTTAAAGGTCCCTTCCAACCCAAACTGTTCTACAATTCTGTGATTCTCCCTCTTCCCAAAATGTCTAGTCCAGAAAGGCTGTTCTGCAAAGCAGGTTAAGAGCCCTTCTTGGGGTAAAGTGCAGTTACCTGACTTAATCTTATATGTCTGGGAGCTGAAGTGTGCCTAGAGCTGCTTTGTCCTCAGCAGGAGAGAAGAGGAAAAAACAAAGCTCTCCAGATGCTCTGTTTGGATCTGCCATTTGTGAACACCAGCACTCTGGTCTTTCTTATGTACTACAGGTTCATCTCTTTCAAGTATTTGTGACCATTCCCTGTGTGCACTTGGCTTGTGGTCTCTCTGGTATCTTCTTTGCAACCATGCCTGAAACTCAGATGAGTAGTCATAGTCCAGAAGAGAAAACTACAGGAGGAAGTCACTTCAGCTGTAGCCTGCCGTTACAGCTCAAGCTGAGATATTGACCTTTACATTTGTGTATAATGATGGAGCCAAATAGTAGCTGCCATAGCTCTGAAGTATGTTGACAGAGGTATGAGAAGTAAGAAAATACTCTTCACAAAGTGGAATCTATGTCCGGCAGAAAATTAAGTGTGCACATAAAGTCTGGCAAGTTGAATATGAAAACACCATAAGGCTATAAAACCCAAAAGATATTAAAGCTACCAATGTTAATTTTCTTTTTCTCCAACTGCAGAATGAACAGGAAACCTGCTAGAGAGGCGGAAGGTCAGTAGGAGATGAGATTGAATGGGACTTCAGAGATCAGTTTGAAGCAAACCAAAATTAATTTTTGCATCTGACTACAGGTAAGAGGAACTTGGGTATGTTTCTCTACACTGTAATCCCTCCTTGTGGGGGATAGATGCCACAGTCTCTTGCGCATCACCATGTCCATGGAATACATGTCAGGACTGAATGAACAAACAGATGATGGGACCTGATGGGATGCATACATGAGTGCTGCAGGAGCTGGCTGATGTCATTGTGAGACTGCTTTTTGTTATGCTTGAAAGGTCATAGAGATTGGGGGAAGCGGAAGGAAGCAAAAGTCACTCCTATCTTGCTGTCTTCAAGACATGCAAGGAAGAGGATCCAGGGAACTACAGGCCAGTCATTGTCACCTTGAACTCTGGGAAGGTGATGGACCAAATCCTCCTGGAAGTCATCTGCAAATGTATTAAGGACAAGAAGATGATTAGAAGTGGTGAGCATGGATTTACAAAGGAGAAATCATGCCTGGCTAAACTGATAGCTTTCTGTGATGAAATGACCAGCTCAGCGGACAGCAGAAGACCATTGGATGTTATTTATTGTGACTTTAGTAAGTTTTTTGACACAGTTTCTGTAACAGCCTCATAGACATGCTGACTACGTAAACACAGTGAGGTGGATTGGAAACTGGCTGAACTTCTGTACTAGAAGTATTATGATGAGTGACACAGAGCCCAGGTGGATAGCAACTAGTGGTACACTCCAAGGATCTTTGCTGGGGCCAGTACTGTTTAACATCTTTTGTTAATGACCTTGATGATGGTGCGATGGATTGCAACCTCAAAAAGTTTGCAAATGATGCAAAACTGGGAGGAGTGGTTGATACACAAGGGGGTTGAGCTGCCTCTCAGAGTGATCTTGACAAGCTGGAGAAAAGAGGCAACAGGAATTTCATGAAGTTCAATAGAGAGATGACACTGGTGGGAAATAACACAATGCACCTGTGGAAGTTGACCAGAAGCCAGCAGTGTCCTCTTGTAGCAAAGAAGGCCGACAGCCTGCTGGATGGCATTATGTAGAGCATTGCCTGCAAGGTCAAGGGAAGCAATCCTTCCCCGCTACTCAGCACTTCTGAGGCACATCTGGAGTGCTGGCTCTGGGCTCCCCAGGAAAAGCCAGACGTGGACGGACTGGAGCCAGTCCAGCAAAGGGCCACAAAGATGGGAAAGGGACTGGAGCACATGAAGTAGGAAGAGAGGCTGAGAGAGCTCTGACCATTTTTCTTGGGGAAGAGCAGGCTCAGGGAGCGTCTTGTGAAAGTGTATAAATACCTGACTGGAGATGGGTGGGGTAAAGAAGACAAGCCGGACTCTTCTCTGTGGAATGCAGTGAAGGGATGAGACACAGCGGGCACAAATTGAAATATGGGGAATTGGAATGAAAGCAATGGTGGTGAAGGACTGGAACAGGTAGGCCAGAGAGGTTGTGGATTCTCTGTCCTCGGACAAGATCAAAAGCCAAGAGGACGTGGTCCTGAGCACCCTGCTGTAGGTTACTCTGCTTTGAGCAGGGCCGCTGGTCAAACAATCTCAGGAGGTGCCTTCCAACCCCAACCCTTCTGTGATTCTGTGACTAAAAGGGGCCTGACCTGAGGCCTGGAGAGCTCCATGGCTGAAAGGGCTGCGAATAGCTTAAGGTGCTTTCCAAAGAGCTTCCCCAGTGTTGGTGTCTTATGAGTCCGTCCGTGGTGCTGCAGTGCTTGGAAGGGTTTGTGGAGGGGAGAGGGGCCTGGGAAGGTACTGAGCATTAGGCATGACATCTGTTGCAGGCAACTGAGTAGGAACTGCACTAAACCCTAAACTTATAGTGGCTGTATGGATAAAGGTGGTAGTTTCTGAACGCGTCAATGTGTCTTCTGTAAGGGAAGGCCAGCTGCCATCGAGCACAGGCACAAGGGGGAACTCTATCATAAAATGAGGGACACCTGAATTTGGCAAAGTCATTCAGTGAAGTATCTGGCATAGGAGGGATTTACTCATCCTAAATGGGTGAGTAAATTAATTGGTCGAAAGAGTGTATGTTCAGAGGAGCATTCAGACCTGAAGTCTTGGGGTGGGAGGAGGCAGCTCTATGAAACTCTCAGCTGAGTTCTCGTGGCAGCCACCCAAGCAGCGTGAGCACTGGGAATTCTTCGCAAACGAGTAGAAAACGGAACAGCAAAATGCTTTCCTGCCACAGTAGAAAGGTTAATGTTTAGCAATAATGGCATTTGTATCTCCTTTTTCTTTTGGGGTTTTGTTTTTGTGTTTTCTGACTTAGTTCTAATTAGATGGGTTCTTCACAGCACAGCTGCATGACCCTTTTTTCAGCCACTGTATTAGCTGAACATATGATGTCACATCCTCCTTGATCTGCTTGTTTTGTCCATGTGTTCAGACTCCATCTTTCACCATTTCGTTTCAGAGAAAGGAAGTTCCAGACCACAGAGTTATAGGCGCTCTCAGAGACACCAACCTCTTGAAAATCTTGTCCAGCTGAGCAGTGACTTCTGTGGTGTCTTGAAAGCAGGGACAGGTGAGTAGTATTTGCAGTTTGTGTGAGTGGGACTTGCAGTTTCAGAGGAAGGTAGAGAGCCATATTTCCTGTGTCCGTTGAGTGGAAGAACGAACTCTGTCCCCTCAAGCCTGTTCCTGCTTTCTCTTCTGCAGTTTACCAAGCTAAAAATGATTTACAGGATTCAACAGGCTGTGGTGTGGAGGGAGGATGAAATAGGTACATAGAAATCAAAGTGGGTTTTTTTCACTGCCCGTAACATCCACAGCACATGGNATTTCACCAAAAGGAAGTGCCAGACCACAGAGTTATAGGCACTCTCAGAGACACCAACCTCTTGAAAATCTTGTCCAGCTGAGCAATGACTTCTGTGGTGTCTTGAAAGCAGGGACAGGTGAGTAGTATTTGCAGTTTGTGTGAGTGGGACTTGCAGTTTCAGAGGAAGGTAGAGAGCCATATTTCCTGTGTCTGTTATGTGGAAGAACGAACTCTGTCCTCTCAAGCCTGTCCCTGCTTTCTCCTCTGCAGTTTACCAAGCTAAAAATGATTTACAGGATTCAACAGGCTGTGGTGTGGAGGGAGGACGAAATAGGTACGTAGAAAGCAGAGTGGGTTTTTTTTTCACTGCCTGTAACACCCACAGCACATGCTGGCATTTCTCTGTAGGAGAAGAAAACGTTCTGGGGATCCCGAGCCGATGACTGTGTATCGGGTGCCTCTCCTCTATCCCCCAAAGCCCCAGTGCCTAGTGGAGAGTGGTGGCTCCGTGCCGTTGCATTTGGAAACCTCCCAGTGCGGCTGACAAGTAATCTTCTGGCTACACGGAGAGTTTAGTATGTGACCCTTTTGCAGAAACCAGGAGTGAGTGACAAATGGCGTTGTGCCAGCTGGGTTCTCTGTCCTGTTCCCTGTCTGTTTGGTTACAGATTAAAGCTTCTGGTGTTTCCTGAAGCTTCTGGAGCCTGGGGATTTGGATTTGGAGATGGAGCAGAAGGAGGCAGGAGAAATGCCCAGTCCTCCTTGCTGCTTCCTCCTCAGTTGTGCCTTGACCTGAAGGCCCTGTGACAATACAGAGAAGCCAGGAGACTGTTGCAGAAGTGACCCAAAGGCATAATTTATGCCGTGGCACCGTCCCAAGGCTCGTGGTCTGCTGCCTTGCCTGTCAGTGTCTTTTTCTTCTTTCCTCCCCTTCAGATTACGACGGTTGTCTTGGGAGAGCAGCCTCTGACAGGAGCGGGAATGCCCGGGATGTCCAGCTGCCTGCCAAAACTAACCACGGTGCTGCTAAGCCACAGGCTCGGGCCTCTGTTTATGGTGACATTTTAATTTGTGCTCTTTGCCTCTGTCATGTTCTATTGGAGAACTGGGGAGGACGCTGTGGGCCAGCTCTACAGCTTGCCTACACAAAGCGTGTGTGCACAGTATTGTCCCGCCACGCCACTGCTGGTGCGCCCCCTCTTCCACCAGGGGATGTGTTTTTTGTGGAGACCTCGGAGCAAACTGACCCAAGTTACCTGTTCACCTGCTCTGTGGAGTCAGCGGCCCGGGCGCATCCTGGGACAAGGGTTGTGGTGCTCATGAAAGGTTTGGCAAAAGGGAATGCCTCATTACCCAACCACTGGGCATTCTCATTGCTGAGCTGCTTCCCCAACGTGGAAATCCAGCCCCTGGACTTGCAAGAGCTTTTCGCAGGGATGCCTCTGGCAAAGTGGTACTTGCAGCCTTATCATTGCTGGGAGCCTTTCTTACCTGTCCTGTCTGATGCCTGCAGAATTACCATCATGTGGAAATTTGGCGGCATCTACTTGGACACAGACTTCATTGTGCTTAAGAACTTAAAGAACCTCACTAATGCGCTTGGTAAACAGTCTCAGGATGTACTAAACGGGGCTTTTCTGTCCTTTAAGCCCAAGCATGAGTTCATGGAGCTTTGCATGCAGGACTTTGTGGATAACTACAATGGCTTGATATGGGCGCACCAGGGCCCAGAACTCTTAACGCGTGTCTTCAAGAGGTGGTGCTCCATCAGTAATATCGAGAACAACATGAACTGCAAAGGAGTGCGTGCTCTTTCCCCAGAAGCTGTATATCCTATTCACTGGGAGGACTGGAAAAAGTTATTTGAGCCAATCAGCTCCTCAGAACTTCACAAGATCCTTAAGGACACCTATGCAGTGCACGTATGGAACAAACTGAGCCATGGGACAAAGCTAGAGATCACATCCCAGGCTTTCCTGGCTCAGCTGTATTCTCAGTTCTGCCCTGCCACATATGCAAAGATGAAGAAGGACTCTGAAGAGCAGTCAAGGCCTGCAATGTGACCTGTGGGCCCTTGGCTGCAGGGAAGTCCCCCAACCTGAAGGAACCTGAGTGCCTTTCACCTTCCACAGAGTTGGTTTCAACTGTACAACCACTGTAGGAACCCTTCACTTGCTCCCTGTAATGTTACTAGGTATGTAAATAAATGGCAGCCAGCGGTATAGGACACGGTTTATTGCAGCTCAGGACCAAATTTCCTGGGTGATAAAGATTCTTACAGCTGGTGAAGTTTTGGGAGAGAGTGGGAGTATCTGAAAATTGCTTTAAGAAACAGAAAACGTTTTCAGTCCCTGCGTGGCTCAGTGTAATGTTTTTCTTGCTTTCCAAAGGCACTTTATTTCAAATGATCTTTTCTACTGTTTTACCTTCCACTGTGATAGGCTGACTTTTCTGGTCCTCTTCCAGAAAAGTAATGGCCAAAAAGCAGTTCTTTTACCAGTGTGGGGAAATACGGCAAGTATTGAGAACAATCCTTTCCTGCCACATCACTGCTTGGAAGTAGAAGTGTCTTTCTCTGCATTACATGTCTGCAACACCCCTGAGTAACACATTGAAGATAGCACTGGTGGTAAAAGGGTTGGCGGGCTGTCAGTGCTTAGAGGGTGTTTCCTTGTGGTTTCTTTGCCTCTTACTGTTACACAGGTAAAATAATAAGCAACCCCCAGTAATGCAACTCAAATTTAATTTACACCAACCCCTTTTCCTTGCGTCCGAATCATGCGTTTTATAACTAAATCACTCACTGGTGTAGGTACTTGTATGTGAATTCCGAGGAATGGTCTTGTCATCTTTGGAGCGTGGTTGTACACTTTTTCTTAATCTTCTGTATTTGCTTGATATGGAAGGGTTCTTGCATAGAAGTATTTCCATCGAATGCCAGGCTGCGCAAAGATGCAGGATACTCAAACGTGCAGCTTGTTGTGCATTTCTTGTAACTCTCACTTCAGACTGGATAGCAGTAGTACCACAGTGAAATACCAGCATCTTTACAGGGTATCTTGCCATTGTGCTGGTATGGGAAAATGATCAGTCACTAATGGTATGATACCTTGATAATGTCTGAATTCCTTTTTCTCTGCCGTTCCTCTGCACTTGCTGTTCCTTCACGGTATAGAAATCCCACTGCACTTACCACCTATACACGTGGGCAACTCTGCTCCCAAGGGAGCGCACATATTGCTAACCTAGTAGGACTAGCATCAGCACATGGATGTGTCTCAGTGGTGAATGTAAGCAGAACAAGCCGCTGGCTTTCTAGATGTAGTTTTTTCTTCTTCTTTTAACAACCACTCTTTTTTGTACCAAAAAAAAAGCCCCTTGCAGAAATTGCTTTGTGTTTTATCGTGCAGTTGATGGAATTCTGGAGAGCATGATCACTGGGAATATTTCTTGATCAAAAGATTCCCATCAGAAGCATGTGAACATAAACACATTTTGGCTATGGTACTCACTTTAGCCAGGTGAGTTTCTTCACTAAGTTCACAGCACAGCTGCATCACCCAGGTCCCCTCCCCGTACTAGACACGAAACCTTCCCGCTAGGTGCTGCTTCCATCTGCTGCTTTCTTTCCTGTGTTCAGCAGCTCGCTGCCCATGCTACTCCTTCACAACAAGCTGTGCAACCACTTGGTGGTATTAGTAGGCAACAGGATAAACCCTCCACTAGCTTTATGGTGGTTTTTCATCAACAGAAAAACACAATGGCAGGAAATTTCTTCTTGGGTTGGAAAGGAATCCAAGTATAACCTCTGCCTGAGGTTGCTGTTAGACTGCAGGGTCCCGCTGTGCAACAGGTGATCCTTTTTTCAAGAGGGAAAAATAAAAAAGCAGCGCTTCTGCTCAGCAAACCTGTGCCAGCTCGGTTGTATCAGGAGCTGGGGCTAGAATAGGAGGGAGGTGTAGAAGACACAGGCGCAAAGGAAGCAATGAGAGCAACTTGGAAGGTTTTTCGGGGGAGGAGGAGACCCGAGGGCCTCAGACTGGTACTGTTTGTAGAAGGTGCCTAAGAATAAAAATCCAGACTTGCGTTTTCATATCCTTGTCTCTGGCACAGCTGGCTGTGGTCTTTTTGGTGACCCCACAGCACAAAGTTGTCTGGGCATGACGGGAAGGACAAGGGAGGTAAGTCAGCACCGGCATGGTGGCCACAACTGATGAGGAAGGAGGAAAAAGGCAGAGCAGTCTCACCTGTGGGCTGGCTGGCTCCTGCAGCCTGCCTGGCCATGGTGGGGCCATGGGAGGGCCATGGCCAGCCAGGGCTGTCATGGAGAGGAGGAGGGCGAGGAGGAAGGGGCTGTACTGTGGGGAGCGGGGCAGGGGATGGCGGGGGGGGGGTGGTGGAGGTGCTGGTGGGGAGGGTCAGGACGTGCTACCTGCCCTCTGGAGTTGCCTTCCGCTGCAGAGGTGTTGAGTTGGGCACTCGCATTGCAACAGGGGCCCCGCCGCCATCTTCCCTTGTAGAGGACAGCTGTTTGCCAGTCACTCCTTGAGCTTTTCTTCCTCCTCAGCTTTCTCTAAACGGCAGAAAATGGGTCCGGGCAGGGCTGGGCAGGGCTGGCCCTCCCTCCTGCTGCTGCCGGAGCCACACAGGCCCAGGCATGTGCCAAGGCAGTGCCCCACCACCGCACCTGAGGTGGTGGCGCTGCCATGGCGGAACCTTCCGGAGGGCTCTGTGTGGCTGGGGGCTGCGTCCCCCCTTCTGGGCAGTGTCGGGGGAACGGAGTGGATTTGTGGTGGGCTGTGCTGTGTTCCCCCTGTTTCTGAGCTGTGTAGTAATAACCCGTCTCTGGGAGAGGCATCTTGTGTTCCTGTTGGCTCGCGTCCCTCGCTCCTCCTGCCTCCCCAGCCCTTTGCTTGGGTGGCGTAGAGCAGCACAGCTACATCTGTGTCAGCAAGAGCTGTCCCGGTGTGTTCTGTTAACATGGCCAAATCCTGCCCCTTCGTTGTGATGAAATTTAGGCAGTTTCTGGGGTCGGTGATTAGAGGGTGTTTCCTTGGTGGTTTTTCTGGTGGCTGGGGATGGTCCCCGTGCTCTGAGGCTGAGCAGCTCTTGGCCAGAGATCTCTGATCTCTCAGGGGTCCCTGGCCCCTACCTGCGTTATAGGGAAATGCGGCACATCATAAAGGCAATTGCAACTCTTGTGGATCAACTGTGGGAAATGCTGATTGATTCATGGCTTTATGTTTGATTTTTTTTTCCTCTTGTATTTTAATCACGTTTGATCTTTTTTTCAGCTTGTGCTGTTTTCTTGGAAGAGCATTACTCTCCTCTGCAAAGACAGGATCGGTGTAGCTGTGCCAGTATCAGTGCTGAGTGAAATGCAGCCTCTCTGCCTTGCATTAATCCTTATCTTCATAATGTCTTCGCAGGAGACGAAGAAAAGAGCTTGCGCACACCAGAATATGTTTGAGATTCTTGTAACAATGAGAGATGGTTGCCTGCAGACCTTTTCTCCAGGCCTTTCCTACCTACTACCTCATGGGCCCATCAGTTTTCACCTTCCAGTACTACACAGTATGATCCAAACTGCAGGCAGGCCCAGACCTTTTGGGCAGAGGATTCTATGCACCAGTCCCTTTATGGACAAGATGCTCAGCGGAGTGATCCATCTGCATGTTGCTTTATGGCCACTTCATTGTGGGATCTGAAGGATCCTACAGCAGTGCTGGAGCAAGTCATGCTCCCTGCTTCATCTGTCCATCTTCCGATGTGATCCTTCCATCCCTCCCTTCCCACATGGTTCCTGAATTACTTCAGCGACACCACACTCGGTGCGCTACTCTCTGGCTGTTTCTGATGCTGGGAATTGCTGCTTCCATCTGCTCCCCGTAGACATGGGATGGTGCAGAAAGAACCTGCTATTGCCAGAGCTGAGCCAAGCCAGGAATAAAATCTAGAGTGAGCAGCTCTGAAGTTGAGGACAATGGCACAAGCTAAGCCTGCATAAACTACACAGCCTCCTTCTACTGGGGAAGTGAGGAGCTGAGCTAGCTATGTACTGGGGTTGGCACCTAACAGTTGACATGAAAGGCGAGTCCCATGCTGGACACAGGGAGTTCTGGCTTAGCTCTTGTGCCATTTTTGGGGTGGGGTGCTATGACATCAGCTGGGTCATCACCCAAAGGAGGGCTTGGAATGGTGCCTAGGAAATTTTAAAGCCCAGGTGAAAGCTAATGCTCACAACTAGGGATTGGACTTGAACTGCAGAGCTATGGTTTTGGTCCATTTCCAGTAACCCCAAGCAGTCCCGTATGTCCAGGACACAAAAACAGCGAGGCACAGAAAGCTCCAGGGAGAGTCTGAAACTGAACTCTGCCTTGCTTTCTTACCCTTGGTGTTTTGTGAGGCTGCTGCCAACAGCCAGGTCGCCGGCTGCTGCCAGCTTGTTTCTTTTTCTCTTGAACTCCTGCTGCACACTTGTGAGCAGAAGTTTGTGTGTGTCACAGGCACTAACAAGCGCGTTGCTGTGCCTGGCTCACTCACTCCTGGCAGTGACTCAGGTGGTCCGTAGCAGAGAGCACAGTACGCTCTGCCTTGCCACGCACTCGTTAAGGTAAAGGTGCAATTGCTTTTAGGATCACAGGAGACAGATCTCTTCTCTGGTGGTACATTAGCCTTGTGACTACTATGAACTGCTTTTACTGGTCAGTCCATCAATCCATATTGTATCTGTACTGAATTCAAAATGGCAGTTTACTTGCTGTCTTTCAAAAGCCGCCAAACAATACGGTGCACTGAGTCTCATATTGGCTTTTCCCTGCAACAGCTCTCGTGCATAAGAGTAGTGTGGAGAGAACCCCAAGGAGTGAAGCTGAGGAAGTTCTAATTCTTTGTGATTTCAGGTGAGGATGATCAAATAACGAGCTGTTTCCTTGCCCTACACCTCAGCAGTTGTCTGATAAGAAACCTCAAGTCTAGTATTTCTTCTTAGTCCTCCTGTCAGAAGTCTTAATTCCTGGGGGAAAGGAGAGCGTGGTGGCACAGCACTGGGCTCTGGGCTACAGTCCACCCCTTGGCGGCTCGATACCTTTGATATTGAACCATCGCTACACTGGGTATTGGGGTCGGGCAGCTGTCAGCGGGGTTCAGAGTCATCTTAGTGGCAATACTTCTATCTAAACTTGGTCTTTTCTTGCTGCTAAGGTTGGCTCAGGGGTTAGTGCTGGCATGCACTGTTCTGGTGCACCACTGCACCATCTCTGAGCTTGCTCAGCAAGCAACTTCCATTGTGGCTGTAGCTAACAGCACTGCTAATGTTAGAAGAATGCCTCTCTGTTATGAATTCATATGCCACCATTCTCAAATCGCACCGTCACTGGGTGCAAGCTAATCCTGTCAAAGGGGTACTGTCTGAGAAAACAACAGCTCCTGCTAGTGGTTTTTCACAATTGATGAAGCTATTGAGCAAGCTCACTTAACTGAAATTGAGCATGCCTGGTTTTTGGGAAGCTGTTACAGCTCTATCTTAATTCAGTCCACAAATTTCCTTCTCTGTCCAAGTGTAATAGCATTACTGACCGTTTTCCACTAATCTTAGACTACTGCTTATTGTATTGAGGGAGACTGAAGCTGAATTGAAGCTTAATGATGTTGTCATGACTGGCTATGTGATATTCTGTTTGTGGCCCTCACTCATGGCCCTCATTGGTTCTCTCTGTTGCAAATAACAGACAGAGTCTGTATAATGTTGGGGTTTGTTTTGGATAACTTCAGCGAGATGCCATCACATCTATGGCCACATTCTGTACAGTGATTTGGGAATCAAGAGCTATAAAAACTGCCATATCGTTTCTCCCCACATTCTGTTTATTTTTTTTCAGAAACTGGCTGATACCCTCTGGCCCTTTGCTGTGGCTTGCTTTTAAGTCTTCTTACCCCACGGAGTGTCTCTCCAGCATTGCATTAGAGCTATACGAGGCCCCTCCAGCTAAGACAGTTGTTTACACTGGTTATACTAAGGTTTGGGCCTGGAGGTTTGAGACCTTCTGCAGAAGTCGGAATATGGGAATTACATGGTTCCAACGTAATTACGTAAAAGCAATTCTAATTGCTTTCAGTGTGAACTGAGAGCGTAACGGTTCATTCTCTGACTGCTAAATGCATGCCCTTAAAGAATTGCTACAGCTTATTTCTTGCCATTTATTATCACTACTTGAACTGTCACTAAGATCTGGCGATGTCCTGTAAGAGTATCACTCAACAGTGTACCTTTTGTCCTATTGGGAATGATTTGCCAGCAGTCAGGGACTTCTGAGTACCTGCTGTCACAATTTGAAGAGTAGAGGATTGCAGGAACTGGTTGGTGATGCTTGTTTGGCTTCATATAAGTTGGCCTCGTGTACAATTCATGTTGTACCATCACGCGACCATCCAATTGTCATCCAGTTTTGGTTGCCTCGATTTTTTTGCTGTCTGTGGTTTTGCTACCAAGGAAAATACCAGTGAAGCACATTTACAGTTAGGTAGGGCAGGAAACCCCTTTGCTCACTGCAGGCTGCTCCAGTACCCCTGAGGGGCACCAAGAGTAGATGTGAGCATGTGCTGATCCAGCAGCATCACATTGGTTGATTGTCTTTTGCACAGAGGACTTCCAAGATCTTCCATGTCTGCTCCCTTTGACCTAGCTTTTATCCTTTTTGTGCCTGGAACAAGGGAAGCTTGCTATCAATTAAATGTCGGCCTTACCGTGTGCAGTAACGTGTCTCTGCACATTTTGCAATTTTTGTTTTGTTTTTCTTTACGTATTTCCAGCACTGCATTGGTTAGCTCGGCTTTTAAATTTAGCAAGCAAGGTTGTGAAAATTATATGCAGTATTTTGCAAATCGTGCCTTGTCAGAAAATACGTGTTAGCAGGTCTCGTGCTGTGCTGAAGAAATTCTTGTGGCATGTGAGTATCTAAGCAGTCCGTGTCACGCTCACAGGGGGTCTCAGCCTCTGCCTGTTTCTGCATTGGTATGAGAAGGAAAAGCATTACCTTCCTTTCACTGGAGTATTGAACCCATTGTGGAAGAACAGGGGCAGACATGTCCACATCAGCAGAAGGACCAGTGCCCAGGTCCAGGACTAGGAGCAGTGTCCCCAGTGACATCTTATCCTTGTCACTGGGGATCTAGTCCACGGATTAGGCAGGGTCATTCATCTAACCCTAACGCAGCTTGCACAAGCAGGTAAGCGACTGCAGGCATCACTGCCTGTGATGGGAACACAGGTGTCTATACCACAGAGTTTTAAAGTTAGGGGAGATAAGCCGACTGTGGCTTCTCGCAAACCTGGGCAGAGCCAATGCAGCGATAGACTTGAGGAGAGGAGAAAAGTACATGGGCTGACCAGCTGGAAAGCATCTTGGCAGAAAAGGAGCTGATGGTCCTGTGAACAAGAAGCTGACCAGGAGGCAGAAGTCACACCCTTGTAGCAAAGGCCAACAGCCCACTGGAGGGCATTATGTAGAGCATTGCCTGCAAGGTCAAGGGAAGCAATCCTTCCCCGCTACTCAGCACTTCTGAGGCACACCTGGAGTGCTAGCTCTGGGCTCCCCGGGAAAAGCCAGACGTGGACAGACTGCAGCCAGTCCAGCAAAGGGCCACAAAGATGGGAAAGGGACTGGAGCACATGAAGTAGGAAGAGAGGCTGAGAGAGCTCTGACCATTTTTCTTGGGGAAGAGCAGGCTCAGGGAGCGTCTTGTGAAAGTGTATAAATACCTGATTGGAGATGGGTGGGGTAAAGAAGACAAGCCGGACTCTTCTCTGTGGAATGCAGTGAAGGGATGAGACACAGCGGGCACAAATTGAAATATGGGGAATTGGAATGAAAGCAATGGTGGTGAAGGACTGGAACAGGTAGGCCAGAGAGGTTGTGGATTCTCTGTCCTCGGACAAGATCAAAAGCCAAGAGGACGTGGTCCTGAGCACCCTGCTGTAGGTTACTCTGCTTTGAGCAGGGCCGCTGGTCAAACAATCTCAGGAGGTGCCTTCCAACCCCAACCCTTCTGTGATTCTGTGACTAAAAGGGGCCTGACCTGAGGCCTGGAGAGCTCCATGGCTGAAAGGGCTGCGAATAGCTTAAGGTGCTTTCCAAAGAGCTTCCCCAGTGTTGGTGTCTTATGAGTCCGTCCGTGGTGCTGCAGTGCTTGGAAGGGTTTGTGGAGGGGAGAGGGGCCTGGGAAGGTACTGAGCATTAGGCCTGACATCTGTTGCAGGCAACTGAGTAGGAACTGCACTAAACCCTAAACTTATAGTGGCTGTATGGGTAAAGGTGGTATTTTATGAATGTGTCAATGTGTCTTCTGTAAGGGAAGGCCAGCTGCCATTGTGCACAGGCACAAGGGGGAACTCTATCATAAAATGCGGGACACCTGAATTTGGCAAAGTCATTCAGTGAAGTATCTGGCATAGGAGGGATTTACTCATCCTAAATGGGTGAGTAAATTAATTGGTCGAAAGAGTGTATGTTCAGAGGAGCATTCAGACCTGAAGTCTTGGGGTGGGAGGAGGCAGCTCTATGAAACTCTCAGCTGAGTTCTCGTGGCAGCCACCCAAGCAGCGTGAGCACTGGGAATTCTTCGCAAACGAGTAGAAAACGGAACAGCAAAATGCTTTCCTGCCACAGTAGAAAGGTTAATGTTTAGCAATAATGGCATTTGTATCTCCTTTTTCTTTTGGGGTTTTGTTTTTGTGTTTTCTGACTTAGTTCTAATTAGATGGGTTCTTCACAGCACAGCTGCATGACCCTTTTTTCAGCCACTGTATTAGCTGAACATATGATGTCACATCCTCCTTGATCTGCTTGTTTTGTCCATGTGTTCAGACTCCATCTTTCACCATTTCGTTTCAGAGAAAGGAAGTTCCAGACCACAGAGTTATAGGCGCTCTCAGAGACACCAACCTCTTGAAAATCTTGTCCAGCTGAGCAGTGACTTCTGTGGTGTCTTGAAAGCAGGGACAGGTGAGTAGTATTCGTAGTTTCTTTGCAACGGCACTTGCAGTTTCAGAGGAAGGTAGAGAACCAGATTTCCTGTGTTTGTTTTGTGAAACAAATCGACTGGCTAATGCAGTGTCTAAAATGTCCTCTTACCGCTACAAAAGCAGAAATATATTTCTAAATATATAGAAGTGTGATTGTAATAGAAGTTCTTCCTCTTACTAAAAATATGCACGTAACCTTGAAGCTTGCTCACTGTTAGATTAGAGCTGCGTTTTTCTGCCTTCTCTATAGCAAAGTCTCTGTCCCCTCAAGCCTGTCCCTGCTTTCTCCTCTGCAGTTTACCAAGCTAAAAATGATTTACAGGATTCAACAGGCTGTGGTGTGGGGGGAGGACGAAATAGGTATGTAGAAGGCAGAGCGGGTTTTTTTTTTCACTGCCTGTAACACCCACAGCATGTGCTGGCATTTCTCTGTAGGAGAAGAAAATGTTGGGGGGTTCCTGAGCTGATGACTGTGTATCGGGTGCCTCTCCTCTATCCCCCAAAGCCCCAGTGCCTAGTGGAGAGTGGTGGCTCCGTGCCGTTGCATTTGGAAACCTCCCAGTGCGGCTGACAAGTAATTTTCTGGCTACACGGAGAGTTTAGTATGTGACCCTTTTGCAGAAACCAGGGGTGAATGACAAATGGCGTTGTGCCAGCTGGGTTCTCTGTCCTGTTCCCTGTCTGTTTGGTTACAGATTAAAGCTTCTGGTGTTTCCTGAAGCTCTCTGTTCTGGAGCCTGGGGATTTGGATTTGGAGATGGAGCAGAGGGAGGCAGGAGAAATCATAGAATCATAGAATTGTTTACATTGGAAAAGATCTTTAAGATCATCAGGTCCAACCATCAACCTAACACTTCCAAAACAACCACTAAAGCATGCCTCTAAGTGCCACATCTACATGTATTTTAAATACCTTGAGGGATGGTGACTCAACCACTGCCCTGGGCAGCCTGTTCCAATGATTGACAACCCTTTCAGTGAATAAAATTTTCCTAATATCCAATCTAAAGCTCCACTGGCACAACTTGAGGCTGTTTTCTCTCATCCTAAATGCCATAATCCTCTGTGCTGCTTCTTCATGTGCTTTTGCACATTGCTCTTTGGGGCCTCAGTGGTGGTCCCAGGAGGTGCTGGTTCTGCTGTCCTTTCATTTAAGGTGAGGCAGGGGCAGGAATGGTGATGCTAATGCTGAGAATGTGGCTAAAATGACTTCTCTTTTTGTTGCTGCCTTGTTAATAATCTCTTGCTCCCTATCCCTCCCTTTTGCAGGAGGAAGAGAGGAAATAAGTGTAAGGTGGAGGGGGGATTGCGTATCCATCACCAGGTGATTCCACTGTCAGAGCTGAGCAGGTCACAGTCAGCATGACCTTTACATCCTGGGTTGGTGACAGTTGGGTTAGCCATCACCATCTGCCTGAGGAGGTAGAAGTGAGGACTTGGCAGGGGATCAGGGTTGGGAAGCAGCCTCAAAACTCTCTTTACCTATGCAGTTCTTCTCCTTCTTGTCTGCATCCGCCTCCACAGCTGCATTGTATCAATTCCACTCCCACTATCCATCCATTCTGCTATTCTACAGTGTCATGAAAAATGAGGAAGCTCTCTGTAGGGGCAGGTGGTTGATTTCGAATGGCAGCAACTGCTCATTCAACATCCTGGGAGACTGAGGCCTCTGAACAGGAACTGATAACAGCACTGGGGTTTTAGTATTGTGTTTGGGTTTTGGGGAAGGACAGGTTGTATATCAGGAGAAAAAACTCATCGTGAGAAAAAATTCTCAGCAAGGCAGCAGTTCCACACAACATCTATTGACGAAGCTCCAGGAATATTAATAATTCCTATTTCCTCATCCTATGGTATTTTGCATATACGTCTCATGTCCAGAATTACCTGAAGTTGTAGAAGATGATAGATAAAGTCTCTAATGCTGTTCCCAGATTTTGTTGTGCACCACCATGTAGGTATGCCATTTGTGTGCCAGATGCTGTGTATCCTTCCAAGTGGCAAGCACAACTTACATGGACAATATACATGGACAGAACTGAGGATCAGTCTTGGTTTGTGATACACAGAAAGGAAGACTCATCCTTACTTTGTGTTTCAAAGAGAGCGATCCAAAGAAGGGCAGTAGTTTCTGATGTGAGATCTGAAGGCCCTGTGACAATACAGAGAAGCCAGGAGACTGTTGCAGAAGTGACTCAAAGGCATAATTTAAGCCTGCTGCCCTGAGGTGAAGGAAGGAGAGTTCTGTTCTGCTGTGGCACCATCCCAAGGCTTGTGGTCTGCTGCATTGCCTGTCAGTGTCTTTTTCTTCTTTCCTCCCCTTCAGATTACGACGGTTGTCTTGGGAGAGCAGCCTCTGACAGGAGCGGGAATGCCCGGGATGTCCAGCTGCCTGCCAAAACTAACCACGGTGCTGCTAAGCCACAGGCTCGGGCCTCTGTTTATGGTGACATTTTAATTTGTGCTCTTTGCCTCTGTCATGTTCTATTGGAGAACTGGAGAGGATGCTGAGGGCCAGGTCTACAGCTTGCCTACACAAAGCAGGTGTGAGCAGTTTCTGCTTTTCCTTCCTCAACCCTCTGCCAGTGTGCCCCCTCCTTCCCCAGGGGATGTGTTTTTTGTGGAGACCTCAGAGCAAACTGACCCAAGTTACCTGTTCACCTGCTCTGTGGAGTCAGCAGCCCGGGCGCATCCTGGGACAAAGGTCGTGGTGTTCATGAAAGGTTTGGCAAAAGGGAATGCCTCATTACCCAACCACTGGGCATTCTCATTGCTGAGCTGCTTCCCCAACGTGGAAATCCGGCCCCTGGACTTGCCAGAGCTTTTCGCAGGGACGCCTCTGGCAAAGTGGTACTTGCAGCCTGAGCACCAGAAGGAACCTTATTTCTTACCTGTCTTGTCTGATGCCTGCAGAATTACCATCATGTGGAAATTTGGCGGCATCTACTTGGACACAGACTTCATTGTACTTAAGAACCTAAAGAACCTCACTAATGCCCTCGGTATTGAGTCTCATAATCTACTGAACGGGGCCTTTCTGTCCTTTAAGCCCAAGCATGAGTTCATGGAGCTTTGCATGCAGGACTTTGTGGATAACTACAATGGCTTGATATGGGCGCACCAGGGCCCAGAACTCTTAACGCGTGTCTTCAAGAGGTGGTGCTCCATCAGTAATATCGAGAACAACATGAACTGCAAAGGAGTGCGTGCTCTTTCCCCAGAAGCTGTATATCCTATTCACTGGGAGGACTGGAAAAAGTTATTTGAGCCAATCAGCTCCTCAGAACTTCACAAGATCCTTAAGGACACCTATGCAGTGCACGTATGGAACAAACTGAGCCATGGGACAAAGCTAGAGATCACATCCCAGGCTTTCCTGGCTCAGCTGTATTCTCAGTTCTGCCCTGCCACATATGCAAAGATGAAGAAGGACTCTGAAGAGCAGTCAAGGCCTGCAATGTGACCTGTGGGCCCTTGGCTGCAGGGAAGTCCCCCAACCTGAAGGAACCTGAGTGCCTTTCACCTTCCACAGAGTTGGTTTCTGGCCTAGGAGCCCATATTCTGTGTGACTCACAGCTTAGTGATTTGGTACCGTTTCCGATATCTGCCTCAGATCCCACGTGCTTCAAGTATACCCCAGAACCTGAATTTGGACTCTCTTGTTGTCCTTCGGTAGCCCTTGATGCTGCAGGGAAGGCTGAACCTGTTCATTGGTGCCCATCAGGTGCTCCTCTGTTGCTGTTCCCTCAATTGCTCCTCCTGCGTATCAGGCCTGAAAAGCCTCTCGTGTAGTTTCAACAACTGTAGGAACCCTTCGCTTGCTCCCTGTAATGTTACTAGGTATGTAAATAAATGACAGCCAGTGGTATAGGACACAGTTTATTGGAGCTCAGGACCAAATTTACCGGGTGATAAAGATTCTTACGGCTGGTGAAGTTTTGGGAGAGAGTGGGAGTATCTGAAAATTGCTTTAAGAAACAGAAAATGTTTTCAGTCCCTGAGTGGCTCAGTGTAATGTTTTTCTTGCTTTCCAAAGGCACTTTATTTCAAATGATCTTTTCTACTGTTTTACCTTCCACTGTGATAGGCTGACTTTTCTGGTCCTCTTCCAGAAAAGCAATGGCCAAAAAGCAGTTCTTTTACCAGTGTGAGTAAACATACCTGCTTTGTTGAAGAAATTCCTGTGGGATTTGCCTGGAAGGCAAAGCAATGTGTGGTTATTGCTTTTTCAGATATGATGTAGTTAAGAAAAAATAGAACTATTAGTTTTAATATGTCATTTTCCTAAATTCCATTATATGCTGAAAACTTCAGTGTTATCATGCATGATGGAAGGCTGATATAAGTTTGATCTGGCCTTTAATATGAGTGAGCAGCAGTACATTTCAAGGTTTGTCAGACACCGAGCCATGACACATTTTTGATTAAAAACCCTATTGCAGACCAAAAGCGAGTGAGTTGTCAATTTTTACTTGAAATGAATTGTATAAAATAACATATCAACGTACCCTGTCATCCAGTCCCATGTACAACCACCCCCCCCCCAAAAAAAAGAAATGTTGCCTGATCACTCTAACTACTAGTCTTCACTACTGGTGTTGAGGAGTACTGGATATGCTGTTCCAATGTGTTGCCCATGGCGACAAACAACCATCTGTAGCTCATATTCCTCTATCTTCACTGTTTCACGTGTAACACTTTCTTCAGACAGCAGGAAAAGGACGGTGTAAAGGGCAAACTCGAACTCCGGGCTGACCCCAATAAAGGTGCTTCCAATTGGCTTGACTGAGCCCTTCCAGCTGAACTGGATGCTCAACACTTTGTGATCTTTGTCAGGCTGAAAGCATAAACAAAACAACATAACAATCTGAAACACAGCTGTGACCAGACAGATATATTTTCCGACTCCAGATTTTTGAGAGCATTGCAAGATTCAGTCATCCTTGCTGTGCCACAGTACTATAGCTGGAGCACAGCTTTTTCCCTGTCCTCTGGAGCGTACACGATCATTTATCTCAGTTAAGCTTCAGCACTGTAGCAATTCTGTAAACACCAGTGCTACCTTTTAAAACAGTTTCTGCAAAAAAAGAAGCTGGGCTTGAGGGCATGCTAGTATTTCTCCTGCTTCTATACACCTGGGCAATTTAGGTTCAAAACAGCTGAGCCTATGATTGCACCGTTGTGCCTTGATTCATCACTACAGCTTTTATCTCTGGATCCATTTGTCTTATTTGCAAAGGCACCCTGCTTGTTCTTACCCTGGTTTTGTTCTTCCGAGCGACATATCCCTTGTAGTCAATTTGGTTGCGCTTTTCCTGAAGGTAAAATTGCACCCAGTTGTGCAAACCTAAGATCTGTTTACCGCGTCTTGTTTCTCCAACAAAAACATGTTCAAACCCACAAGAATCAGGTCTGTAATAAACCAAAGAATAACATATAGGTCTTTTATGTGTTTAAATGGTTCAAATTGGCAGAGGTAAAAGGCAAGAAGATCCACAAGCTTGCTTAGGTTGATTTGTGAGCAGCTATTTTATTTGTCTGGATTTGTTGGGTTTTCTTTCTTACTTTGCACAAAACTTGCAAGGAAATCGAGCCACAAAGTCTAAATTTGTACTTGATAATGAGGGTTGCTAGTAAATGCCACAGATGCAGCACTGCTGCTTATCCAAATTTTAGCAAGGCTTCTGACACTTTCTCCCATAATAGACTCATAGACAAACCAATGAAGTACAGATTAGAAAAGTGGATGATGTGGTGGGCTGAAAAGTCGATGAATGTCTGCGGTTGAAGGCCTGTGATTAGGGGCACTGGAGCTGGAGGCAATTCACCAGTGGTGTACCCCAAGGGGCAATACTGTTAGTATCTGATCAGTAAGTCTTTAAACACAATCTGCGTGGGAGCAATGAACACCTCATTTAGGCCATATTCTGAGGCTGTCTTCCAGTTCTGTGTGTAACAGATGGCGCTCGGGCTTACATTTATGTAAGTCAGAATAGCATAGAGATTATCAGAGGCCATATCCATCAAACATACCTGTCTCCTCCATTCCTGGTATAGAGCTGGAACCAGATGTCATAGAGCTGATGTTTGAAATCGGCAAGGTTTCCCTTTGCTAGGTTTTTTTTAAGCAGATATTCATGAGCCAACTGAAGGACAGAAAACCAAGATATATACACAGTTTACTTTTTAATTCAGTGTTTTCAGAAACTAAAAAAGATCTGTGTTACTCACTTTCATGACTTCTGTCGCTAGGATAGCATCAAGAAAACAATTGTTTTCAACAATTTCTTCTGGAGTCACTACTTCTTCTACACCAGTTGATGTCTCATAGTTGTCCAATAAGGAAATAAAGGCTGCAGAAAAAGAGAAACTTTCAGCATGTTCATCCTGATGAACAGCCCATATGCCTAATCATACCTGTGATCCAGACATTAGAGAGTGCCATCATAAAAAGTTGCCATATAATATGCTTTGACAGCCCTTAGAGAAAGACATTCCTTTATATGTCAAATTTAATTCTCAGGTACACCGTTGCATGTAGGTCTAGAGGTGACGCAAGGCCAGACCACTGCTGTACTTCTTTTTAAGATAAACAGCTTGCTACTGAGCTTCCTTACAGAACCAAGCGCTGAAGCAATAATGACCTTCTACCAAAACAAATCACAGCTGACCACCAAAATTACAAACATAGGCTTATAAACTTGAGGTGAGCTCGCGGAAGGCTTTGTGGGCATTACCTCAGTCAGGGAATAATACAGCATAGACCTACATGAGATGGCTTGAGCTTGAGCACATGGCCACTGAGTGTTCATTTTCTCCTTTGCAACCCTTTTGCCACCTGCTCCCTCCTGTCACTTCATCTACTCATGCTCTGACACTCAGTGGACTCTGGGGGCTGATTCAGCACACTAAGCTGATAGAAAAATACTTAAGGTCAAAAACCTAAGTCATTTCCTGCCAGTTTAGTGAACTGAAGGGACTCAGCATAGGGTTCAACGGCTACCAGAGCTGCCCTCACTAGACACAGGATTGCGTGGCTCAGAGAGGAGCGGGCGGAAGAGAGAAAAATTATGTTCCCCATTATGCTGGCTGTTTGATCAGCTTAATGTAACTATCTGAGGAAAAGAAAAATCAGGGAAGGAAACATATATTCATAGACATGCTTGAGGGATAGCCTCCAACAGAAACGCAAGAAGTAGCTGTGGACCTAGTGCTATGTGAAAGGGCTAGAAGTTGTGAACAAAGGAGGAAAGATGGCTTTGGCATCTTTTTCAATATATGGAATACCATCAAAGCAATAACATCCATTTCACTTTTTAGTGGAAGAACCACAGAGAAATTCAGATTTTGGCTAAGGCACAAAAGGATGTTCTTGCTGAGGCTGAGGTTAGAGGTAACCTCCATGCAAATGCTGTGGAAACTACCTTCAAATGACATGCACCCTGATGATCCTCACCACCATACAAATTATATATGATGTTATATTTTAGGCAAACACATAAAAACCAACATGGATTCTTCATGTCATTTGCACCATTAACAAAAGAATGGGACTCACTTGCAAAAGTTTTTATGCTTTTCAGGCGTTCTTCATTTACATTGTGAAACAGATGTCTGGCTGCGCTGTCCTGGACAGCATTGTCACCTTGCTGTGCGACACCTGCTTTTCCCTAGGAGAAACACCAGAGTAAAACAATGAAAGAAGTAAGATGTCCTTAGAGGACACAGTGCCTGCCTTTATAATAATCAAAACAAAAGCCATAATGCTATCAGGATACTTTGCTACAAATGGTCTCCCTACAAAACAAGAGAAGACATTACAGAAGACCTGCCAGCATAAAGAAAAACCGACAGAATCTCTGACACTGTAAGAGCCTGAAATTTCTCTGTTGACTCATTTTCAGACATGATTGGGATGACCCATGTGATAGCTCAGTTCTGATCAGTAACCAGCTGTGCTACTATGCGATATACATCACAAATGATAAAGAGAAGTAATGTAGAGCCAAGGCTCCCTCCCAGAACAAATAAATGAAAGGGACATCTGGGCACCTTCCTTCTCTGTTCTTTTGTAACCCGCAGACCTACTGCATATAGTCTATGAGACCACGCAGTGCAGCAGAGCGGTTGTTTCTCTCCTGAGTCCCTACTTCCTAAGCTAGCCAGTCTAATTCTCCTCTCCTCCATGATAATGCTTAAGCAATCCAACTCCTAAGCAGGCTCCCTCAGGCTCAGCCTTTGTTTTTTCTTTCTGACTTCATGACTGCAGCCCCAGCCATTGTCCCAGTGCCAGGGAGTTGCTGAGATATTTCTGTGCAGCTCCACCAGCTTTGGAGCATCCTGGTGCTCTGAAATTTTCAGACTTCTGATTGGCCACATTTAAGGGCATTTTAATCAATGTTACTAATAAGCACATCCAAAACAGTAAGGATGCTCTCCTGACAATTTTCAAATTTCTGTTCCAAAAAGGGCATTCCCAAGGAAAGAGGAGAAAAGATAAGTAGCAGTTTGTTAACATGGTCAAGGGGTAACTAGACACTTTTTCTGAGAAATGGAGAAATTACTTGGGAAAAGTTTTCCCCACACACATTTTGGCCTGAGGCAGGTACTCTCATTTTCAAGTTTATCAGCAACAGAAAATTGTAACTTATAATATGAAGCAACATTGAAATAAAGTGTTTGAGCATGTGTGTGAGTACAAAATGGGATACTGAATATTCAGCTGCAATTTGTGGCCAAAACACATGGTCATGTTTGCGCTACACTGAGCTGGCAGGGAGTGAAATGGCTGCTCATCCAATCTGATACTCACTCCTCGCTCACAGTTCCCTGGGACTGGTAGCAACAACCCTGAAACCCTCCCCACCCACAACTCTGTGCTACTCCTAACTCTCCAGAAAAGACCCAGGAATTCCTCAAATTCCTCCCTTATTCCCCCAAGAATGACTTGGGACTTATCTCCCCTTCTCCCTCGCTGCAAGTCACACAGACCATACACAGAAGCAGTCATACACAAACAGAAACATCCAGGGTGGAGAGGACCTCAGGACATCTCTAGTCCTGCTCGAAGTATGGTCAACACTGAATTCAGACCATATTGCTTAGGGTGTCATCTTGTTGCGTCTTGAAAACCTCCAGAGGTGGAGATTTCCTGGGCTCTGTTGACATCCTGTTCTGGCTGCATTTATCCTTGTTCAATTTTGTGATGTTCCTTCCTTAGCCTATTCCTCCAGCTTGCCTAGGTCCAGCTGAAGAGAAGCCCTGCGCTTGAATATACCAACTTCACCACCACAGTTTACTGCCATCTGCAAAATTGGAAAGGTTGCACTCCATCTCCTCCTCCAGAGCACTGATGAAGATATTAAATGTTATAGGACCCAAGACAGACACCTGAGAGACTCCACTTGTAACCAGCATATTGTGGACCATTGTTGTATTCTCTGTACTGTTCCCTCTCCTGAGTGATTCTTCGTCATTAGGAAGTCCTGCCTATGCCATTAGTGGAAATGACAAAGCATAGGCAACTCTTCTAGCAAAAGGGAGTTTGGCAGACACCTTTTCCTACAGTACCATCCTGCCCTTAATCCTCATGGGTCTTAGCAATTGGTTACCTGCAAATCAATTGTGTAGTCTTTCCCAGGCATAAGGCGGTTAACATCCACATCCCACATCTCACTGAAAAGTTTAGAAAGTTCATGATTTAAGGCCTTCCTGTCAAGAAATCCAGAGAAATACACGTTAAAAAAGACATGTGCTGTTATTTCTGCAAGTCACTTCTAGAGTCTTCTAAGGTCACTCTATGTTCTGGATACTAGCTTGTCATAAGGAGAACTTTCTCTTCTCCCCACACCTTTCTGTCAGTGCTACTCTAAAAACCATACAGCTTACAGTTCATGTTCACATCTAAAGAATGCAGGTAACCTGTAAGGAAACTTGAGCCTTCCCTATGGTTATTTTAGAGTATATTTTAACAAAGTTCTTGTTAATAAGCCTTCCTGCAGTTTTCCATGCACTGAAATAAAAATTAAGATGGTGGTGTTTCATTCAGGAGGATTCTATGTACAAACCAGAGGCAAGCAGGAGATTGTTATCAGCATGCAGCAATCATACTCAACAAAACAGGAAGCAAAGAATTCTCTCTATGATCCTTTTCTAGCAGCAATCTTATATACACTCCTCCTAGCTTTTTTTCCCGCAAGACTTCACACTAGAGATGCTTCCCTTTGCCCATTCGCGTGGTTATCCTAGCGTAAAGTTAGTGTGATGAAGGATGACTATGACTCTAAACACATGGTCTGCATACAATAAAATTCTCTCATGCATTGATCTCTGATGCACATACAAACCTACCCAGGCTGGTCCTTTCCTCATTTTAATGGAATTTTGTCCTGCATAGTAGTGTATAGTTTTCAGAAGTCTATCCATCCATCCATCTATCACCAAGATCTAGGAAGGGTTGTTATTGTGATGAACTGCCCAAAGTTAGCTCCAGTTTCAAGGGCACTATGTCCTCACTAACACATACAAAGTGAGTGTCAAGACAAAGAACAAAGCGGAGAAG
This sequence comes from Anarhynchus alexandrinus, assembly GCA_008711295.1. NCBI lineage: Eukaryota > Metazoa > Chordata > Aves > Charadriiformes > Charadriidae > Anarhynchus > Anarhynchus alexandrinus. The sequence continues at coordinate 94,006 of VUYV01000812.1, read as the reverse complement.
AAAGAGAAGCGGATTAATCTTTAAATGACTGACAGTTGAACTAATCAGTTATAAACAGGCACATACATCGAAGCCCAGAGAAGAACTGCTTGATAATTTTGAATTTCTCCTCCAAAGCAGATGTTCCCAAGAAAAGAAAAAAAAGTGCAGAAATTTGTCAACAATGAGCATTTATTTCAAATAGCCATTTGGGCAACTTGTCATGATTTTGCCATCAGTTCTTCCAGAATGAACCAAGGCGCCTTCAAGCCTTACTCTGAACCTCCTGATTACTGTTATGTCTTCTCTTTCTATTCTGACCAGAATGGAGATACTCACTGCATCCTCTAGCCAGTGGCAAATTCCATGCTCTCTAGCAGAAAGAGCAAACAAATACTGTGGTAAGGTCACAAACAGTCTTCTGATGTGGCAGCCTTGATGTGAGGCAGGCAGGAAGAGCAAAAAGTGAGCCATGCGGGCACCTGCCCCATTGTTTGCAGGGAGGGAACAGAAGTCACAGCAGAAAAAAGCGGGCATTAAACAAACAGTGGGACATTAGTCTAGAAGCAGTACAGCAGTATTTTATGTGCCTTCTCCTGTCCTGCACTGCACTTTGTTGCTGGCTCACAAACTGCTGGTCTAAGCTCCTTATTAAAGGAAACGGAAAGTAGCAAACTATACCTGGAGAACTGGGACTTTTTTTCACATTATTGAGCAATCCTTTTTCTCCAGAATTGTCAGTGTAACTGTGCGATGGAGCTTATACAGCCTAAGATTAAAATCCTGAAAAGCCTAAGCAATCTGCACTTAACTCCTTGAGAGCTTGTTGCCCAAAGGAATTTATATCCCTGAGTTAAGAGCCAAAAGCTGACGGTGTGCATTAATGTACCAGAGGATAAGAGGCAGCAGCTGAGGAGCATAAAGAACATATATAATATTCATATTATACTCAGCATCAGCCTCCTACAGAAGGGCAGGGCAGACAACCGTAAGAGCTTTGGCTGCCGCACCTCAGTCTGCCTGCAGCTGGGAATCTGAGCCATCACGTACCTCAGCTACGCTGGAGGCACTGACAGTCTGTTTGCACTCCGGCTCTGTGATACTTTGAGATCATCGTTGATGGGAGATCTACAGGATCACTTGAATTTTGAACTGTGCTTGAATAGGTGTCAATACCTGAGGGAAGGAAAAGGACTAGAAATTCTAGTAAATGGGAGCCAAAGGATATGTTTTTTGCTAGGGTTAAACAGGAATATGAAGGAAGATTTCTGCTTGGAACAAGCATGGATACTTGCATGGATCTTACATTGGAGTAGGAGGCTGTTACAAAGGAGCTCTATTCAGCCCTTGCCCAAACCCCATGTTCTGCTTCTACAGCAGAAGTGTGGCTTGTGGCATCACATTATCAATACTGGCTGTGCAGCCCAAACAAGACACCTCCTCAACTTCACGGGGAGTTAGCCTCGTGGCATATCACAGAAGCCACCAACAGGAGCATTTTTATTTCTTTTCAGCCATAAACTCTTTCCAGAGTCTTAAGAAGTGCGATTCCTTCTCAAAAAAAGCTTACAAACCAACACTAAACAGAAAATTGTTCATCTCACCAGCTCAGCTGAAGTGCCAAGAACAGAATCAGCAAGTTCACAGAACAGTACTGGAGATGTTTTTCAAACTTCAAGTCTACATTCATGTTACCTTGGACTGACCTCATTTTATTGGATCACTTTTGTCCTGCTGTCTACTCCTCTGCATCAGCTTATGCCATTTGTTTGCATACTGCCATATTACGTTTAATACAGTTTTTACTTTGGAAGTAACTACCAGTGGCGAAGTCTGCTGTCTGTTGAACATCCAAGGTATGTGAAATATCAGGTGGGATGTCAGTTGTGTTTTTAATATTTTGTTCCATATATATATAGTATTTTATATACATATATTTTAGTATGTATGTATTTCAGGAAAAGTCACCTATACAGGAAATCTGTCATCCCTTCAATACCTACTGCTTGTTCTTGGTCTGCTCTTGCCAGATTTCTCCTTTGTTTATAAAGGACTGTAGGGCTCTGTTTGATCTTTCCTTCTCTAGAAATGTTATGGAATATCGCATGAGCTCATGGAGGCAAGCTCAGGGTGTCTACTCAGGAGAGGGTTACAGCAACAGCGTACCTAGAGATTTCAATCCTCATATTTATTTAATAAATATATTTCTACTAAATGTATTCCTGCATTCAGAAAATGTGTCCTAAAACTCTGAAGTCACTTAACTTTATAAAATAAAAGCCTTTTCTCCCCTTTTTCTCTGCGGGGTGTTACCACAATACCATCATGGACTTTTCCTCTGCTTTCTGTTGTCTCTTTAGTTTCCAAACAGAGCACAGCACCTGTACACATTGTAACTGAAGATCAGAATAAGGAAAAATATATGCCTGCCAAAGCAAAGAACTTGTTTAGCAACTTCCATAGTCGTCCTGTAAAAACTCTTTCTGGACAGTATTTCTTTACAAAAGGTCCATAAACTTAGCTTATACATATGAGGTGAGACTACTTCAAAGAAAAGAAGCCCAACACCTTCATGCAAATCCATGACACACAGCATTTAGGTAAGGTTTTCCTGGAAAAAGAGTATTGTGTGTTCGCTCTCTGGTTTTCAATACGATTGCATGTATGACTCAAACCAGAGATTTTTATCATTAATTCTCAGTCCCCTCCCTATGGTGAAATCTCTGAGTTGCTGGATTTGTTCTTTCACATAGAATAAATTATTTCTATGTGAGAAGTCTGGCCAATTGGATTTTGTCCAGTTGGAGTCTTGCTTGGATGTGCTTACGTGCGCAAAGCACCACCCCAATAACAAGAACACTTAGTCTGCACTTGTGAGATCTGAGAAAACTTTTGGGGGAGGCTCTTTGCAATAGTAACTCTAATGCACCAGCACTGCAGCTAGAGCCAAAGAATCTAACAAACATCTCCATTATATTATAGCTTTCAAGCAAAATATTCACACGGTGCGCCTGTTTTTCCAAATTACTTTCTTGTATGAAACCCTCATTCTATCCAAAACAATGCCCCAAGAAGATGTCTTTTGTTGCGATAAATCAGAAATGACTCAAGACATGAAGAGGATTAAAGGGTCAGTGGCAAATCATGTGAGCAAGTCAATAGTGTCAAAGCAAGAAAAACATGTATTGCAAATGGGTCACACAGAGCCCTGCAAAGAAGGTTTGATTGAACATCTTCTCTAAAGTAAATTTACCTTCAGACATCCTTTTGAACAACACCCAATTTTAAAAAGCCTTTAATCTTGGCATAGAGAAGAAAAGCATTTGGAAAGCCTGATGAGCAGCCATTTACAAGAAGTTTCCAATCATTTCAAGAAATCGGTTCAAATGTTGTGAAATACATGCATCAGCAATTCTCTCAGTTTTCCTCTTATGCCTGTGCATGTATCTTTTACTTGAGTCCAGTGAAGTTTTTGTTAGTTCAAAGTCGGTATTTGAAATACTGAAGGCTAAGTAAGACAGGTTTTGTAGGTGGAAAGGAAAATGCATTGTCAAGGGACAAACATAAGAGCGGGCAGTTACTCGGCAAACACTCTGCCAAGGTCACGGGCAGGCAGGTGATGTTTGGAGAACCTATTCTACGTCATCAGCTATGTTTAAACAAAATATGACCTTAGCAGCAGCTTATTTTAGCTAAAACATCTTATGATTCAGTTGTCCCACCAACTTTGTACACAGAGGCGAGTTAGTAAAACAGAACAGAAACAGGAAGCAGGGTTATTGCAGTGCTGCGTTTCACATAACTCCCTTTTACACGTCTCCCAGACGGATATATTCCACGCCCGCTGCCCTTTGTGTTAGAGAAGAATTAGTATGATTTTTCTCTTACCGATTAGCCATGCCAGGAAGAAGTTTTTCTCTTAGCAAATACACCGGGCAGGGAAAATGAAACCTGAAGCTCAGAAATCCTCCTGGTAGTCCCAGGCATGGAGCTGTCTCCCTCTTATACTCCGCTTGCCCGCTGAGGACTGTCACTCAGCCTGACAGGCAGCGCAAGAAGGCAGGGGAGAGGCAGGAGGTGCCAAACCCCACAAAGAAGACGTGGAGTGTAAGGACAGTACCACCTCTCACGCCTTTCTCAGTGCGCAAGCTCAGACCAGAAAGTCAGAGCCACTTCTAAGAGGCTCCTGCTTCGCCTTATCTCGGCAGATAATCGGTATGGCAGGGAATGCAGAAGGCGACGGCAGAGAGACATATGGCGACCGCTGCCTTGTCCCACCTGGGCTTTCAGATACCAACCTGAGATCCCTGTATGAGCTACAGACATGAGTCATGGCATTCTTTCTGGAGTTATGTTAGATTATCTGTTAACACGTTTTAGATCTCTCTGTGATTTTTGGGCCCAGAAATAAGCTTTTCAAGTCTGAAAGCCTTGACTGAGATGGACAGGCCATTCTAGTCTTGCTGTTCTATATACAGTTATTATTTGACAATAGAAGGGAAGTTGATAATAAATCAAGGATCAAAGAAATTATAGGTGGGGAATAAAAATTAAAAAACCTGTGCTTCTCCATTTACAGCTGAAATTGCTAGTTGCAACCTTGTAAATATAAGGAGGCCTTATAGCCAGGAAATGTTTTACAAAGGCAGCACTTTGCATGCACCACTGGAAGCAAGTGGTCCCAGGTGCCAGCAAGTACAGGTACCCACTCCAGTCCCTGTCCTGGGGAGCATGCATTCATTATGTGGCTAAATTATCCTCCAGATGGTTTAAAGCTTATTTTTGTTTGATGGATAGTTTTAAAATTTTCTTCTTCATAATAATTAATTCCTGAAAAACATAGTTTTAGGTTTAAACTGTATATAAACTGTATATACGTATATACAGAAGCCAAAATGGTTTGATGTTAGGCTCCTATTTATACAAATGGTTCTGCACCTCTGGTCCATGTACCCCTTCAAAGAATCATATTAGAGCCATTCAAAGTTGCAGGTAATGAGGATGTCTGCCACATGGAATTGCATAGGGGACAGGACATGCAGCCAGCTCGCCTAGAAGTGAGGCTTCCTTCTGACACTGGTAGGGGAAATGAATGTATCTCAAACTTGAATATCTTTCATTTTCACAGAATTTTTTCTCTACCCTTTTTTGTTACCATTTATTGCAGTTCTGGGTAAGCAAGATAAATGACAAAAATACAGTGCCTGTGTTTATCAACTGAATGCAGGAAGTCTTTTCCTAGGCTTTCATTTAAAATACAGAAGCCACTGGGCAAATTCTGTTCATAAAAACGTTGCAACTCTTTTATTCACATTAGCAGAGAGAGCCCAGATGGGAGCCCAGGGAATTTCCATTTACAAGCATCATCATCACTGGAGTCAGCAGATTTAAGTTAATCTTTGATAAAATTACAGGTCAGATAGGTAGCATCGCTAGTGTTTTCATAATTAAACGTACTTAAATCTGTTGTAAAACCTCTGTCCTATGATTCAGCTGTTGAGCTAAGAAAAACTTAAGGATCCCAAAGCATGTAAAAGGTTGTGTTGGCCAACAGAAATGAAGCGCTGATCAAAGGTAAATGAGATCAGCGCAGAATCTGGGTCATTCCCAGGTCTAATGCAGGCAGTAAGAAAACCTGAGCGTCCAGAGAGCAGCCTTGCTAACACCGTGGGTTGGCTTTCTCTACTGAAGAGATCAGGCAATGCTTTGTCAAACCTGTTGCACAGGGCAGCGAACGTTTGCTTGTGCAGGAGCTGAGGTCAGGCTCCCCCTGCTCTCTGTTCCTCTTTTCTGGCACAAGTGAACGGGGCGGAAATTTGGTGCTGTCTCACTCGCGTGTGAACAGCATTGCCAACGGAATGGGGCAATAGTGTTGCAGAAGACGCTCTGCCTAACCAACCTGATACCTCAAGCACCAGATGCTGACCTTTGCCAAGGTCAAGGATCAAGGAAAGCCTGTGAATAAGACCTGTTCCTAAAGCATGCAGGCATCTTTGTGCATTTCTGGCCCAAGTATTCTGCTTTTCTAACCAAGGTGGCCAACAGGTTTGTCACCCCTAGTCAGGTGCCTAAATTTTCCTGAAGAGGGAAAGGGCTCATTCAGAGTTAATTTAAACCTCTTTGTTGGAACTAGAAAGGGTGAGCAAGAACTGTGCTTTACAGGCTTCTAGACCAAAGCAGCCAGGGCTCACACATGCATGGACACATTTGGGCTGGACAGGCTCACTCAGGGAGACTGAGTAAAAGATGGCAGCTGGAACAAACCGTGCAGATCTATAGCAGGCTCAGTCCTTTCCCCAAAGAAGCCAGACTAGGCCTTTGGGTCAGATTTTGTGCATGAATATAGGGAAGAGGGAAGTTTCTGAGACACTGCGGTTGCCGGACATTCCCGTGGGAGTGGCTGTTGCTGCAAGTCTCCACAAGCTGACCAACACTGAAAAGCACTGGAGACACAGCCTGGGCTGGTCAGTGGGAACCCAGCCATGTCACAGAATCACAGGGGCAGAAGAGACCTTCAAAGATCATCTAGTCCAACCCCCCTGCCAAAGCAGGGTTATCTAAAGCAGGCTGGACAGGAATGCATACAGGTGGATTTTGAATATCTCCAGAGAAGGAGACTCCACATCCTCTCTGGACAGTCTGTTCCAGTGCTCTGCCACCCTCAAAGTAAAGAAGTTTTTCCTCATGTTGAGACGGAATTTCCTGTGTTCCATTTTGTGCCTGTTGCCCCTTATCCTGTCACTGGGCACCACTGAAAAGAGTCTGACCCCATCTTCTTGACACCCGCCATTTAGATATTTATAAGCATTGATGAGATCCTCTCTCAGTCTTCTCTTCTCCAGTCTAAACAGAGCCAGGTATCTCAGCCTTTCCTCGTAGGAAAGATGCTCCATTTCCTTGATCATCTTCGTAGCCCTTTGCAGCCCTTCGCTGGACTGTCTCCAGTAGTTCCTTGTCTTTCTTAAAAAGTCAGAGCTCACTGAGAGCAGGGAGCAGGGATTTTGAGGTCTCTATCCTTCCCTAAGCATTAATTCTCAAGCTGGAGCCTCACCTGACAGTTTGTTTCCCACCAAACTCCGTGGTCCCTGTGCCCAGCCTGTCTCTTAGTTACCTCCCCAGTTTCCCAAGCCTCAGCCTCTCAATCCTGAAGTCCTACTCTCTAGCCAACAGTGCTATAATCACTCCACCTGGGAGTTTCTGGTGCAGCAGCAGTCCTCAAAGGGAAAATTAAGAAAGGATTACGCAGCCAGGCACGCTTTTATCACAGAAATGCCAGGAGTAAACAACTCCATTCCTCCAGCTTGGTAAAGTCTAGGTATAGCCTGTGCAGTGATGTGACCTGCTTACCTTTGGGTTGGTCTGTTAACCTGGCTTTATTCACCAGTGCTAATTCCCAGATAAATCATGGCTTTAGAACAAGACGTAACAGGCACAAACTTGAATATAGGAAGTTCCATCTTAACACGAGGAGGAACTTCTTTACTGTGAGGGTGGCAGAGCACTGGAACAGGCTGCCCAGAGAGGTTGTGGAGTCTCCCACACTGGAGACATTCAAAACCTGCCTGGACGCCATCCTGTGCAACCTGCTGTAGGTGACCCTGCTCTGGCAGGGGGGTTGGACTAGATGATCTCCAGAGGTCCCGTCCAACCCTGACCATTCTGTGATTCTGTGATTCTGTGACTGACAGATGTTCTAACAGCCGGAGGAGCTGCCTGCACAGTCAGCGGCCCAGAGGCTGGGAGACAGCAAGTGCTTGGGGATGGAGGTGGCTCAGTACCCCTGTGTGAGCTGAGGGGCTAAGGGAGGAAATTTTTTATTGTTTTTTTTTTTTTTAATCTTAATATTGGGACTGTCATGCACATGCCTTCCTTGATTTTGTAAGGAGAAACTGTGCCTAGGAACCATCGAGGCCTGTTTACTGCAGGTTAAGACATATTGATTCCAGAGCTTTCAAGCGTTCCACGTTTGATGCAGACACAAAGTCACATTTGCTTATCAGTCATTAACTTGTACACATCGATGTAACCCAAAATTTTAAGCGGCCTGGCTGAAACATCCTTTCTTGCTGCACAGCTCAGTTCTCGCGCTTTTCCAATAAACGCCGCCGTTAATTAATCAGGCTGTTGGCCATCACCGGCCGAGACGAGACGGGGCAGACTGACGGAAGGCCTCAGAAGGGCGGGTGCCGGCCATCCCGGCACCCAGGCACCCTGCCCCTTACTGCGGGCCGCGCACGGGCGCGGGCTCCCCGCGGGGCAAGCTACGGCTCGAGAGGTTTATTTAATGCAATAACGAGCTGCGGTGCTGACGTACAGAAGCCACCCTCTTCCTAACCCGACAACACAGCGGGGCCTTTGATTGCTGGTCAGAAAAGGACGGTATTGTCATTTCACTAACCCTCGCTTTCCCCCGTCATTATTTAGGCAGTTAATAAAGTGCAAAAGGCCGTTATGCGTGCGGTACGGCAGCAGGCCGAGGACAGGCTCCCGCACCGGCCACCGGCCACCGGCCCGACCGCCGCGCCGCAGGATCTCCTCCGCGCTGGGCTTTCCCCGCCCCCCGCTGCCCTTTGCGCAGCCACCGGGCGGTCCTACCCCGGCAGCCGGCCTGCGGGGCAGCCGCGCCCCGCCGCCATTTCGAGCCTCAGGGCTCCGGTACCAGAACTGGCGGTTCCCCCACAGCCGCCGGCCAAGGCGGGGGGAGGAGGGGAGCCGCGCCTCTCCCACCTGCACAGGGGGAAGCGGGACCCGCCGCCTGTACACCGGGAGAGAGGCCCTCAGCCCCGGTTCCCCCGACCTCCGGCCCCGGGTGCAGCCGCCACCGTCACGGGGCGCCTCCGCGGGGAGCGGCCGCCCCCTGGCGGCCCGGCCGGGGCGCCTTCCCGGTGGGACGGGGGGCGGCGGGCGCCGCTCCCGGCAGCCACCAGGGGGCGGNGGGGAGGGCGGGGGGGGGGGGGGGGTAAGCGGGCCCTGCGCTCTCCCGGCAGCGGGCGGTGGGGGTGCCGGCTGCTGCGTTGTGCCCTCGCTCCATTCCTCCCGCCAAGGCCCTGAGCGAGCTGAGGCCCCGAGGCCTGGCCGCGGGTGAGGGGAGAGGCGCGGCGGCCCACTCGCACCCCGCACCTGCCCCGACCCCGGCCCCGGGGCGCGGATCTCTGGGTGCCTGAGCGGAGCGGGGGCCGCTGGGCGGTGTCACAGGGTGCCCGAGGCCCCTGCTGCCTCCCCTGCCCTGTGCCCATCACCCGGGAGGGAAAAGGGGGGGTGCCTGCGCTGGGAGCCGCGTCTGTTGTCCCTCCCGCCCCCCCAGTAGCGATGCGGTGGCTCTGGGACCTTCTCTTGGCTGGCGTGGGTCGGGGTGTGTGTGGCAGCGTGGGCACCCACAAGGCTTGTGCGTGGGATTGGTGGTGCCAGTGTTGGCTGCTGTGGCCTGTGCATTCTTCTTCTCTCAGTTCTCTGAATAGTTTCTTAGTCTCCGTGCTGATGGCTTTGAAGCCACCAGCCTGGCAGCTGCCGTTGTAGTGGAGGGCTCTTTTGGGGTCATGTCTGCCAAGCAATGGGTTTGCAGCGCTGTTATCCGTAGCGCGCATCGTTACCCTCTTTCCACAGCTGCCTGACACATCTTTTCTTTCCTCTGATGCACCTGCTCAAACATTCCTGGCTCTGGGTTTGTGAGAGGAGCGGGACGGAGGTAGATGCGGCATAAGCTAGTTTGGGTACAGCTGCTTATTGGGTTACTTGAACAGAAAAGGGTGAGGCAGATGATAAAGCTGCAGAAGTGCCTGTCCCTTAATCCTCTCACCATTTTCTAAAACAGATGAGAAGAATGTTTAAGTAAGATCACTTAAAATAGGGTTTGAATGAGGAAGTGTGTGTGGGGGGGGATTGGCGCTGAGGGCACAAGGTTTTTCTTGCCAAAGAAGCATTTGTTCTGTGTCTTTGTAGGGCAGTTTGGTGATGGAGTGTCCTGCCATAAGCTTGTGTGTAACTGTTTTGCTTACCACGCCCTAGTGGAAAGGGCTGGCAATCTCAATGCTATGGCTTTTCTCTTTTTTCTGGCCTTTTTTGTTATTCCGCAGAGGTCTTTTCCATTAATAAAAATTCCTGCTCAGTTACTTATTTTGTGATCTCTGTTAGCAAAGATTTGTGCAACTGGAAACTATGAGTCACCAGATCTTCATTTAGTGATTCCTGGCCTTATGGTCAGCCGGTCGCTTCCTCTGCTGCTGTAGAGCAGATCCAACTTCCATGGCTGCAGTACAGTTATTTTCATGAAAATCTTGATATACTCTGTGGTAAGAGTACATAAATCTCTTAACCCTGAGAACATATTTCTTAGCAAGGATAACTTTTTTGTAATCATTCAACATTCAGTTCTTCCCCTTTTTTCTGCCCCCCAGCTGATACCTTCTGAGAAAGGGAATAAAATAGCTGTCTGAATTAGTGGCTTTTGTGCTAATTGACCATGAATAACAAATTGCCTTCCACGAGGCTAACACCGTGTTAAAAGTATTTGTCAAAATTAAACTGCATTCTGCTCCAGCAGACTTGGATCTGGTGCATCGCTTCAAAAAGTGATGATTATGCATATGTGGGGAAAGAGTGTGTTAATCTCATTTATTGAACAGCTGTGGTAGTTTTCACTTGACATGTGATGATCTAAAAATGATTTGCAAGGAAGGGAGAAAATGTTTATCTCTGCACACAGGTGGAGAAACTGACTTGCAGAGATGAGATTTTGAACTCCACTCTCCTCCTGTCTTCCTGATCATCTAATACTGATATACATTAGTGTTGGAATTGGGGCTGAGCCGAAGTTTCTGAATTCCTGTTTTCAACTGCAATTTTGCTAGACCACAGCTGCACTTTTTTTTGGGTTCATTTTAGATAGCCACACCTGTAAATGAAACAAGTTTATTTTAATGTATTAATGTCTTATTTGAAACATCATCTGCTGCAGATTCAGCTTGCTATCTCCACCAGGTCTCATTCAACTGTTGCAATTGTCATTAGGGAGTTTATTTGCTGCTCTGTCACTTTCTTTAAGAACTCCCCTCTCTCTTCCCTTTTTTGTCACTCAATAACATTAATTTAAGTTCTTTCTGGAGCTGCAGTAATCTGGTAGATCTGCAGGAATTAAAGAATAGCATTCCTGTAAACTTCAGCTTCTTCAGGAAAAAAAAAACTGTGTGGACCTATTTCAGTATTTTCAAACAAAAGTGAAAAATACAGTGTCTATGTATGGCATGGTGTGCCTTCAAGCTATACCCAGTGTTGATATATTTTAAACCTGTACAGCAGCATTTTAATAAGAAAGAGTTTATGCTGTCCCTTTTTAAAAAAAATTACCCTTGCCACTGTTTTTGTAGTCATAATGTAGGGCATTCTTTTTTATAGCCCCCTAAGAACTGTCACCCTTGTGGAAATGTGCTTCTAAAAGACTGGTCGGCTTCCTTTAAAATGAAATGAAAGTGAAAGCTAACCAGGCAGGACTCTGAGCTTTCCAAAAGTAAGTTAGTGCGTTGTATGCAATCTAAGTATGCACCAAAGCAGTGGTGCGTTAGGTGACGTGGTTGAGGAGCCTGTCTGCCTGTGCGTGCACCGAGGAGCTCAGAGGCACAAGGGTGGGTGGGGAACCTGGGTGATACCCTGACCCTGCTACTCCCAGGCCCATCGCAGGAGAGCAGCCAGCTCGTGAAGGCTTATCTCCCCACACGTACACACAAAGGAGCACAGAGACACTGGCAGGTGGGGCAGCTCCGATAACCCACCCAGAGAAATGAGCCCCAGCCCTTGCCAAAGCTGTCCGTGGGAGCCATCACCCCATGGGCCAGGGGTGACACCTGTCTGCACGGGTCAGTGGGAGGCTGGCTCCACTTGCAGGCTGGGGATGCACGGGATGCAGGGGAAGAGCATTTGGGGATTGTGGGATGTTTAAGGGAAGAATCACAGGCAGGGATCGAGGCTGTTTGTGGAGGAGCAAATGTGGGCAAAATAAAAGGATAAATGGATAAAAAGGGCTGACCCTGCGTAGAGAGGCCTGCTCTGTACCCTTGTCTGGCTGTGTCCTGCAACCAGTCAGCGCAGTCTGTCCAGTGTCCTCGTTAAACTCCACAGCTGCTCTCCTGGGAAGGGACGCTGTTCTGCATGCACATGTCTGTGTGGAGGTGTAAGTGCTGGTGCCTGGAGCCGGGCTGCGGGTTGGAGGGCCTGTGTGTCTGTGGTGCCAGCACCCAGCGCGAGCGTGCGATGGCTAGCAAAGACCAAGATGGACTAGGCGGCAAGTAGGTGAGGTGGCCTGTGAGACAGGCGTGTGTGCATCTCTGAGGGTGAGACTACCAAAGGCGCTGGCTGCTGGAGTGGCCGGGGGTCCTGGCCATCCGTGAGAGAGAGAGGGGGGTGGGTCTGTGGTTGAGTGCGAGACCCCCAGTTACTTGGGGGTCCACAGCACATGTGATGGTGTGCAAAGGGGTCTGTGCAACAGTGGCTCATACATCCAGCTGCCAGCAGCTGCTGCCAAGACTAAGCCAGCTACTGGTGGATCCACCTGATACGCATGTGAATACANCAAAGGGGTCTGTGCAACAGTGGCTCATACGTCCAGCTGTCAGCAACTGGGGAGACTGGAGTCTGCCAGCAGCTGCTGCGAAGACTAAGCCAGCTATTGGTGGATCCACCTGATACACATGTGAATATGTGTATTTCCCACTAACAGACCTTCATCCTGATCCATCAGGGAGGGGAACAGGATGAGACCATCGGTGCTGTTTGTATGAGAATCTGTCTGTGCTCATCAGTGTGTCCAGCCACGTGTGTATTTGGGCATGTGTTGTGTTGTGTATGTGTGTCTATGTGCGTGCCTGCTGGATATATGTGCTCAGTGTCACTAGTGGCTGGACCTGGGAACATGGAGCTGTGGCCTTCTCACGTCTGTTGAGCTGCCAGGTTTGGCAACCCTCTGCTGGTATGCGAAGTGCCGCAATGTAAGAGCAATGCCAGGTATTCATAAAGCAAATTTGTGTGTTACACTGGCTGGTGTTTTTTTTAATACTTCCTCTTCCTGCTCATATTAGTACAAAGAAACATAGGTTTTTTGGGGTTAGATTGTCATCTCATGCTACCGTATTCCTTCTCGCCAAAATAACTTTCTTTTGTTATGCATGCATGTCTAACACTTTTCTGTTTTGCTGCAGTTGGTTCGGTTAGTGACATACCCAATATGGCTAACCTACACCACCATCCGGAGGATTTTTGGGAATCCCAATCCTGCGATTACTCTGAAGGATCCTGAAGTGAAGTATGCATTGAGGCTGATTGATAAGGAGGTAAGTGCATGTACAGTGCTGAGTGTGACGTCTCCGTGGATACTGTGAAATGCTTATAGCTTCCTAAATCTTGGGTAATGTTGCAGCAGGGTGAATACTTGTATTTTAAGGAAAGGACCTCTTCATAAATGCTTCTTGCCTAGTAGAACGGAGTTCTGCAAGTAGCTTGTTTCCAAGCAGAATGCTGCTTTAGAAATGACCAAACTTGGAGTTTCTGTCACGTGTGTCTCATGCCTTGGAGTACATCAGCAGAAATTCCTAAACTCTGCACTACTAGATTGGCTATGAGACAGAAGTCATGCTGTCAGGCAGAGCAGGCAGTTTTCTCATGGTCAGTAGCATTCAGCATAGTAGTTGTCAGAACTATGTTGATACTGATTCCTGTTACTGGATTTATGTACTCTAATGTGATACAGGAAGAAAGGTGTTTAAATTATGTAGTCCTGACAGCACCTGATCTGTCTCAGCTTCTTTTTCTTTCTGTTAAAAGTAAAAGCCGTTCTGTACCTCCCAGGCTGCTCAGCTGGGTTTTCAGAGAAAAGTTATGACCCTTTCAGGGGTGGATCTCACTATCAGAAGTTGGTAACTCAACTTGTGGGAAGGGGACCAAAGCCACGAATGGTGAAAAGTCCAGATTTCCCTTGGATAAACTCACCGTCAAAAGCATGAGATAAGAATCTTGGCTTTTCAGGTGTGAAGTCAGACCTGAACATGGTTTTAGTGTTGACTTTTTAAGTTGATGAGCTACTCAGAAAGTTATCAGAAGAGTTTTGATGAAAAGGGCTTTGGACTGGAACAGAGCTTTGTTTGAGGTCTAGAGAGTGCACCGATAGCTTGGCTTTCATTTGTTCTGTCTGTCAAAGAAAATGATTACTGTCATTCCAAATCCTGGTTTCGTGGGAACTGAAAGCTTCCCCGTGGCTTGGGCTGGGCGGCATTACTGAATTTATTTCCCATGTGTACTTACTGAATTTATTTCCCGTGTGTACTGCAACAACACTATTATTATATACTCCCCACTTTCTCATGAGATCTGTAGCACGTGGTTGCAGGTACAGTCTGCCTGACCTGCAGGAGGGGAGGGAAGCTTGAGGCACTGACACACGCTTCTGAGAATCAAGCTACTTGCAAGTTTCTGCTGTAGCAGTTTGTAACAGAAGAGAATTCACAGTTCACTTGATTTTTTTGCTAAATACTGATTTTTTTTCTCACTCTGTTGTTGTACGCCTTTTTTAAATCTCGGTGTGGAGGAACAGCTCTTATATAACCGGGTCAAATGCTGCTGCACTGGTACCTTGATCAACTGAGAATATTTGACTGATGGATGTTTATAATTTTTTTTGCCTAAATGGGAAATGTGTCCTGGAAACGCAAGTTAATTTTGAAAAATAATAACTTGGTACAATAAGTGCTAGTAGCTTCTAACATCCGGCCAAAAATCTGGTGCAAACACTCCGATCTTTGGTAGTAAACTTCTCAACGTTGCCATATTCACCTGTCTGGGAAAGATGGAGTTAGTTAGAGTCTTTCTGACGTGCTTCAGTTTGTATTTTACAAGCTATTAAATTTGAAGTAAATGAGAACTTTAATGTAAAACCACCTGTCATTACACAAAAACATTTTAACTTGGGAAGATCATCGTGGCTCTCAGTGTGGTTGTGGAGCCTACTCAAGACATCTGCATGGTTGGCTGGAGTTTATCTTCATTGCAAGAGGAATTTCAGTGCGCTGGTTTTACCTTGTAGTGTTGCTCCTTTTGCTTGCCCAGTTGAGCTAAAGACCCTCATGTTTTTAAAGTTTCTGTTGTTCCCATGTTGGTATTTGTCATTACCTTTTTGTGACTGTGGAGCTGTTGGTACCTTCACCAGCAGAGCACCAAAAGGTTTTTTGTTTAAAACAAAAAATGGACAAATTAACTCCCTGTTTTGGGAGTAGGCGGGGGTTCTAATTTTCACTCTGACGTATTTTAATGATATAGTTGAGACTATGGCCTTGCATAAACTTTTCTTAGTGGACTGTGACCCAAGCAAAAGAACAAGAAGCTTGACCAGGAAGGGCAGCGGCAGGAACTGCTTAGACTAATTCCACAGCTAAAGAAAACGGACCGGTGACTGCAGCGGAAAACTGAGTCATGTGTACTGGGCTGCCATACAGCAATACACGTATGTGAAATTGCAGAAGGATTCCACAGTTACATAGAAACAGTTTTTAGGTGTCTGCAATCTGAAGTTTGAAAAGCACTGGTCTAGAGAATGCCTAGTTTGACATGTGTATCTTTTAATGCAGCTTAGATTTTTGTGTGTGAAAGCTGGAAATTGAATGTACCATTTTGTCGAGCTGTTGAGAGCAGAAGCCTTTCTTCCTCCGCTCGCTGTCTGCCTTTTACCTACCAGCTGAAATGTTAACATCTGCCCAAATTGAGTATGCCATACCTCCTCTCTGTTGAGTGAAGAAATAGGGGTCACAAGGCTGCTTCCTAGTGTTTAGCATAGGAAAAAAACTGTCATAATATAGTTAGGTGTGCTAATTTAGTTTATGCCTTAAAAAAGCCCATGACCTCAGGTTGTTGGTTTTTTTTTTTTGTAATGGTAAGCATAATTCATTTGTTGCCTTTCAGTGGCTTCAGCAAAGCACCAGCCTGCAAAAACTGTTCTGCAGCTTTGCATTTGCAGTGGCGAGTGTGGAGAACTCCTCAGCACCTACAGCTCGAGACAGAAATGCGTGCTGGTAGCCGGAGGCCAAGGGCTTCCAGGGACTTAGGGGAATGCCAAATGATGGCACTGGGGAATGCAGCGGAGATGACCCCATACTGGAAACGGCTTCTGCATTCTATTTCAAGGCTATCTTTAATCTAGCCTTGACTAACGATTTGCTGAATGGCATGCCCAGTGTTTTGGCCATGTAACAGAGACAAGGTGCAGGCACGCTGATCGAGGTACGAGGAATTTCTTGAGCCTTGTAGTATTCCTCACAATTGTCTTTTGTGATGCACCAACATACCTTTGTTTGGATACCTTTGGCAAAGCTATCTCAACTTTAATTGATGAGATGATTAATTGAGAATTCAGAACTTTATTCTTTCTGCATGCTGTTAAAGACAGCATCTTAAAATAAAGAATTAATGGCAAAATCCAGCTTTGAAGTAGTGAAGCTGGTGCTGAAATTTTTGTACAGAAACAGCAGCAGTCAGTGCGAGAGCGGCAGTGTTAAGTCCACAGTAGTTGTCTTTCTGTTGGAATTTGCAATGGCAGTTACTGTTGCTGAATAGATGTAAGTACAGAGAAGCCCTTTTAGACTGCCACTCAGTTCCCTTCTTTCTTCAGCATTTACCTTAACACAATTTATTGTGAAGAAAATTTCATCAGTGTGACTAGAACTTGTAAGTGAAGACTAGACGAGCTGTGTTGAAAAAGAAATCTGTCTCCACTGCTTACTTTAAAAATAATCAAACAAACAAAAAAAAGGTTACGATATTTTATAGGATGTTTATGAAATTTTCTCTAGAAGGGGTCTTACATCTCATAGGGCTTTAAATAAAGAAAGTCTTTGTATGAGGCATTAGGCTGTATGCTGTTTCTTGCTGTCTTTTTCAATCCTATGAATGTGACCTGATTTTTTAGAGATAAAACTTACCTAGTGTAAGAAATGTCATTTTATTTACTCATTACCAAAATTTTATTCAAGGTATTACTTGCCTAGTAAAAGATTAGAATAATTATCCCAACTGGACTGCATAAAATGTCGTAATTTTGTAATAAAGTTCTTATCTAAATAGAGTGCTCTTTTCAGTTTTAATTAAGGATTAATTCAATTTTTTTCAGGAAAAATATTTTTAGGGCTCTTAGCATAGCAAAGGGGATGAGGTTGCTACTTCCTAATCTCCTTGACATCCCCTAGTGTCTTCTGAGATCATCTTCTACATCGAAATGGTTAATTCATCTGATTTTGAAACATCAAAATAGATTTTTTTTTGGCCTTGAGCTCCTACATATTTAAACATTAAATCAGAATTGAAAAACCGATTAATTTTTATCTTGTGGCCTTTTCACAGAAGGCAATGTAAATGTTCATATTATTTAGAAAGTTATTGTTTAGTCTTAACCTGTATATGAGTATCTTATTAAGTTTTGCTATGCACATTTAAATATACATCAAACCAGTATTTGCATTTGTCTGTTGTATTTCTATTTTTACTTCTGTATTACTTCTAAAATATTTTGAGATAAAGTTAAGTTTTCAGGGAATTTGAAGGAAAAGTTGTCTTCTGCAGGATTGCCACGTTTAGAGGAGTTCATACTTGCATTAGGCAAAAATTTCATTTAGGAGGCTGCTCTCCCCCAAATATTTAATCCTTCAGGAATCCAGACTAGTGTAATGGTTTTACGAGTGAAATCACAACCATTAAATCCTAACAACATAGCTGATTGTTCTTTTTATTTTCCTCTTTCAGGAAGTTAGTCATGATACAAGAAGATTTCGATTTGCTCTCCCTTCTATGGATCATGTTCTGGGTCTCCCTGTAGGTACGTTCTGGTTTTCCTTACTGAAAATCCAAGCATTGTTAATTATATGTAAGAGATTTTGTGGGGATTTTTTTTTCCCTACATTTTGAACTGTTGAATTTCGAATACTCTTGAGCTGGTATTTATAGCTTTGCAAGATTATCTTCATGATGCGAGACATCTGCAGGGTCTGAAATCTTGTGTACTTACAGAGAGTGTACATCCAGCTTGTTTCTGTGAAGACAGTAGAAACAAACACTGGTCTTTACTTGTATTTTTCCAGTCTCAGCTTTCCAGTGTGTGTTATTCCCGTGGTGCTTGGTCTCTGTGGTCCCTTTCCATCTCCCAAGGCAGCGCTCTCAGCTACTTTGCCTCTAACACATGCGGTTTACCAGATGATCTGTTCACTTCTGAATTTGCAGTCAGTCTCATGGAACTTCTTAATCACCATGGGGTAGATGTTTCCTTCGGCCTTGCCATGTGGCATGTTGCCTTCCATAATAGCTTAGTGCTATTGTTTCCTACTCCTTATATAAAGAGCATCTAATTGTGACTTGTCTTTAACAGGAACTTCTGCATTAACAACCTGTTGCAGTGATCTGTGGATCAGGTGCTTTGTGGTAGTCCTCAGCACCTTCCCAGCATTACAGTCCATCGTGTTCAGGTTCCCTCTTGTTTGAGATATATTATTCTCTTGATCCTGTTAAGTAGCCACGAGGGCAAAACTAGTTTCCCTCCCTTGCCCGTAACAAACACTGAGGAGTGAGATGTCTCACCTCTGTAATTGTTCTTGTCCTACACGCCAGCAGAAAGGAAGCTGTCTGGGGTGGATTTGGCCTGCTGGATGCCACAGCTTCCTCCAGTGTTTTAGTAAGGTCAGGACAAAGCAGCCAGTTGTTTCGGCATAGTTTGAGAAGGTGCGTCCCTGGCCCTGCACGGTCCCAGGAGCAGCATAGTTGTGCTCCTGAAGGTGCTCTGCACATGCTAATCTGTGGGTGACTGAGGGAGTGGTTTACTGGGCGAGATGTGGGAAGCAGAGGGAGCTGAAAGCTGGTGAGGCTGGTGAAAGCAGCTGGGAGCAGCAGGCTGGGCAGCCGCGGGACAGATGCTGGCATGCACTCTGCATGTTTAGTCCAGCACCAGCATTTTGCTTCTACCACCAGCTGGAGCATTACAGGAAAAAACGCGATTCCCTCTGAGGGAGAGTGGGACTGTGTGTGGCCCCACGCAGAGGCTGCCAGCTGCTGTCCTTTCAGGGCCGGGTAAAGCTCTAACAAGTAAGAGCATAAATCATGTTTTCCCTTTGGGAGGAGTACCATTTTCTGGATCCGTACCAATTCTTGTGAGGCATGCCCTTACAGCGGTCCCGTCTGTCCAGGTTCACAGTCTGCAGTGGTCACCATGGGTCTGTTCCTGGAGGAGGGGGTTAACGAGGCCACCCTTTGCCTGGAGGAGGAACGGGAGGCTGCTGCTGCAGCTCCCTTCAGGTCTTCCCTAGCGAGAAACGTGGGTGCTACCAGAATTGTATAGGCTTTGCTGAGAGGGTTATTTGAGTTACCCTTACGTTATGTCCCTGTACAGCTTCAAGTGAGCTATGGTTGCTCATTTCCCAAGTTACCAGGTAGCAGCACATCTTCATTCACCCACTGGTTTGCCTCACTGGCCCTCCGGCTTGGCAAACCAGCTCCCAGTAAAACCCCCTCTTTGTGTTCCCATAGCAGGCAGAGGAGCTGCACCATCTTTGGAGACCTGCGTTCATCTCCAGAGATAGTTTGTTCTGTTGACCTAAATAACAAAAACCAAATCCCTCCCTAGGTATTCTTCACTTGCGTCTCTTCAGGGTGTTGGAATTTTATAGGAAAACCTTTCAAAAGAGTTGATTCTAGGGTTTATTCATCAAAAACATAGACGTTGAGAAAAGAAACTATTGTAGATTGTTCAGTGAATGTGTGAAAGATTGAAACATGATCACTACGTTCAAATGTTAAGCTGGAGGAATAGCAGGGTTAGAAAAGTGCTTTACATGTAGGCAGCCTTAGCAATGGCAACTAGAAGACCTCCTGGTAGACATCTGTGGTCAAAGAACAGTTATAAACTCAGTTGTAACTAAGCTGTAACAGTTTATTACTAACATGTTCATAAAGAAGTGTGAACAGCACTTGACAGTTTTCCCCTCCTGTGTCCTTTTTACTTGTCTGTAATGGTGAGGCGTATCCCATATTTTGCAAGATCTCACATACAGTTTGGGCTTCGGTAAATGTAAGGGCATGAACCTATCAGAACAGATATGATTGATTGACAGATGAAATTAGCAGCAGAGTTGTTTGCCCTTCCAGGTAGAATCTGTGCATGGTTAACAACTCTGGCAAGGTGTTATAATGTCAGGAAGGCGAGAGAGGAAAAAGTGAAGCCCCGAAACAAGGTCATTAGGAGAACTTTGAGACTGCGTTTGCAGTCCATGCCAACTCAGTACATCCACTGAAAAAAAAATCTTTTGAAAGCAAACTGCTTTTTTTCTTCTCTGCATACAGGACAGCATATCTACCTGTCTGCACGGATTGACGGAGCTCTGGTTGTTAGACCTTACACTCCAGTTTCCAGTGATGATGACAAGGGTTTTGTGGCTCTTGTTGTCAAGGTGAGAATTTCACGCTCTTTTACCAGGCTGGGCAACTTCTGAGCCCACCTTTACACTTGCAGCGCTATGTGAAGTCTGATATGCTGGCTTCTGTTCAGGTATGTGCCACGGCAGACTTCCACTTGTGACAAGTGATCTACAATTGCCTGTAATCCATGTGGCATTTTACAAGCACTTCTTTAATGAGCGTGTCTCATGAGATGCTGCATAATTTTCTGTATTTGCATACTGCAATTTTCCAAAATCTGTGTAGACCTGCAGATGTTCACATGCTTTTTTAATCCTTCTGAAATAAGGAATTAACCTTGCCTTCTTCTGAAGCTAATGTAATATGGTCATTATGATCATTAAGAGCAGTCATCATTATCGTTACCAATCCAGACAGTGTGAATGACTGATTTAATTGGCAAGAATGTAATTTTGAGCCTTGTGATAATGTACTTTTGTTTTGTCTCTTGGTAGCTAGACTAAGTAAATATATTTAAAGCTGACAGGAATTTTAAACCTGAATATCTGCACTGGATTTCCTCTTAGAATTTTACTCTTAAGTTTTTTTCTTCTTTACAACTCATAACACTTTATTAATTTATTGTGAAACTAGACGTGAGTTTGCCTTTTACTACCTACTTATCTTCATGAGCATGGCGTTGCATGGTGAAGACATGACAAGGGAAAAATGTAAATCTTTGACTCAGAAACGTTTCACAAGACTCCTTCTTCCCAGTGTAGCTCTCAATGCATGCAAATGATGCTGTTCTTGTAAAAGTGTAGCTAGTCTCAGCTTGAACTCTTTCACACCCATGAGATTTAAAACAAAAAAACAGAAGCCCTTCCAGCAATGTAACTACACCAACTGATACCTGTTGGTGAACAGTTGAATATTCAATTAGTTGGTAGCCACTTTTTTTGTTACTCTAACTTCGAGGTACAAGCAGTTGGCATCCCAGGAAGAAGGTTTGGCTATATCCCTTTGCAACCGAGCTGTCAGGGATCTTTCTCAGAAGTTTTTCTGTTTGAAATCACAGTGGCGCTTTTTTTTGGCTTTTTTTTTTGTTCCCTTTTGAACCTGGGTGTAAATCATGTTGATTATTTAGAGATATTTTCTGTGTTACAGAAATACAATGGAGAAATTGCCAGTCTGTATCCACTCTGATCAAAATTGGGACAAGAGTGGCATTTTAATTGTTTTCAGAAAACTCAGTGCTTCTCTTTTATTGTCAGTCAAATCTGTATTGATAGTATTTCTTTATGTAGTAATTGTGTTCTTTGCATGAGGAGTATAGGCACCTCAATACTCGAAGGGCAAATGTTCATCTCTGAACTGTGAGATTAATTGTTTCATCATTATTTTTAACAGATCTACTTTAGAGGTGTCCATCCGAAGTTTCCTGATGGAGGGAAGATGTCTCAATACTTAGACAGCCTGAAAATAGGGGATACTATTGACTTCAGAGGACCAAGTGGCCTGCTTGTCTACAAAGGAAAAGGCAAGGCTGACTCGGAAGATATCATTTATCCAGAGTAAACAATACCAAAAAAACCCATTACAAAGATTCTTTTCTGATGTTAGCATCTCTGCACAAAAGAAATTGCTAGTGTCTTAATTAAGTCAATGGCCATCCTGAGAGGTATTGTTATATGACTATTCTCAAAGAAGGGAATTCTCTCCCTGCTTATATGGACATAGTTCATACACTGATAAAAGCATTTGGTATTTGCGCTGTCCAATGCTAATTTCCCAAGTGAAAATGAATTTTTTCAGTAGGAAGTACTTTTATGCTGATATAAAATATTTCACTGTGGCACAGTGCAGCCACAAATGTGTCATAAAAACCTTCTGGCAGCAAAAACCTTGTGAGCAGCAGAACTCAGACATGTGGTTTTCCAGAGCTTTGTATGTTGTGTTCATATTATCCTGGATGAAGAGAGGTGTGAATACAACAAATACAACATTTTGGGCAATTTCAAACTCTCTGTCAGATTTGGCAAATCAGCTGAAAAAGAGGAGATAAATATACAAAAAAATACACCCTGCATATTTCAGGTTTTCCCTTAAAATAATCTGCATGGGATAAATAAGCTCTCTGAGCAGATTAATTCCTTTGTGTAGGACTGTTTCCAGAATCTGGGCTTCTGAATATCCCTGGGAGTATGGGACGTGAGCAAATAGAAATACAGGTAGTGATGATTTGGTGCTGTAGTCAGGAGTAAGTAATAACCTATGTCAGTGTCTGGGTTATCATCACGTCTCACAATCTCTAATCATCTTTCAGGATTTGTTTTAATTCGTAACATCTTCATTTTTGTTTCCTGCTCCTGCTTTACAGAGGGGGAGGATGACAGGACTGAAACAAAATCAATTAGCTGAATGTGCTGGGAAGGCACCATAGGCCCTGTTTCCTGCTTTCTTCAGTGTTTTCCATCTCTCTCTCTCTCTCTTCAGGCGAGTTTGCTATTCGGCCTGAAAAGAAAGCTGAACCAGTTACTAAGAAAGTGAAATATGTGGGGATGATTGCAGGTGGGACTGGTACGTATATATAAAGATTCATCCTTGGTTTCTAACAGCTGGTAGATGCGTTTGTTCGTATTTTCTCTCACGTGCTCGCTCACGCTTTCTTTTGCTCTTTCACATTCTCGCATCATTGACCTGCCTTTCTCTTTCAGGGATAACACCTATGCTGCAGATCATTCAAGCAATTGTGAAAGACAAAGATGACCCTACCGTTTGTCAGCTGCTGTTTGCTAATCAGGTAATTCTGCCCTTTTTTTCTGTTTATAAAGCTTTACTTAACTAACAGAACTCCGCTAAGCAAATTAAATTCTTGCTGAGAAAGCCTGGTACAGAAATACAAACCCTGAGGGGAGAAGCGAACTGAAATGTTGAAAACTTCCCATATAAAACCACTATAATGAGTTGGGATTTTAGTGTTACTACGGTAATGCCACTTTCCTCCCAGCTAATGCTCGCTTTCCTGTGTCTCATTGTTCTGTTTCCAATCCAGTTTATAAATCTTTTAAAACTCTCCATTTCTTTGTGCAAGTTGTTAATGTTTTGGGCAGACTTTCAGGGCTGTCATTCTTAGTGGAAACATGAAAGAGGTGGACATCTGTCTCTTTCAGGAATTGTAACTCCCCAACTTCGCAGCAGGGTTTGTATGTGGAATCTTTCTGTTTGAGAACCCCTTAGGTGAGGCTAAAATTAGCGTTGGTCTCCAGCAGCTCCCTCAACTACGGAGCTGTGATTCTGCATGGTTGTCTCCTTTCATTTCTGTTCCCTCTGACAGTTCTTCATGTGTTTCTGTTGCTCTTTGGGGTGTATCATACTACCCTGCTGGACAAAGGGAAGATCTCTCATCCATGGAATCCTTGTGATAGAGATTTCTTGGATGACCAGGCAACCGAAATAGTGGTGTGCTGCTGAACTGCAGCGCCCCTTCTTCGCCTGATGTTCTTCTGGTGTTAATACTTTTGCTTTTAAATTTCTCCATCATAATGAATATTTGTTTCTGGATTTTGAGCCGTTAACTTTTGGTGAATCTCACTTCATTCCTGTGTTTTTTATCTTCATTGGGCTCTCCTCTATCATTCATTCGCCTCTCCTCTGATATTCAGTGTGTCCTCATTTCCTTTGTACCAGATCTGAATTATAAAACAAGATTTTTCTATCCAGGTGCCAACAGCTGCCCTGTTCTGCTGCTTTATTACAGTAAGCCCTCCTTAAGAGCCCTGCTGGTGCCCTTGGGCACTGGCTGGTGCGGCTGTAGCAGCTGGTCTCTGCTGAGCACTAGGAGTGGCCATAAAGTACAGTCGGTATGAGGGCAGGAGGGCCAGGATTTGCCATGAGTAATTCCGAATGACTAATACAGAGCTAGAGCTGCTTTAGCAACCTGGAAAACCTACTGCTTCTTGCAGGGAGGACTTGGGGAGCAGTTGCCTGCGTATTAGCAACAGCCTGTGTAAACATCAATCCTTGGCTTTAAAGAGTCCTTGTACCCAGTAACTGCACAAATAATAAAGCAGCATCGTGACAAATGGTCAGTCAAAAAAGCCTGGACACTGGATATTTTTTAATATCTAATACTATAAAATAGTTTAAAATACATTTTTTAATGTGTCTTTTGTCGATATTTTATTTTGGCCCTCCTGAAAGGACTGTGTTGGATTACAGATGACAACGTATGTGAACCTGTACTGTGCTTCTGACGAGCATGTTTTGAGTTGGTCAGACCCAGTAACAGCCTTTCAGGAACACATGCAGCTGCAGATCCAGAAATAGGCACCTTCTTGGCAATAGTTGTGGCACATTCCTCCGTACCCCCGCAGTTACAGACATAGTGGTGTCCTCAGTGCCAAATTATTAAGGCTGCGGTGGATGGTGCCACTTTTAGTCTCTACCCTTTTCCCTCCTTCCCAAACAGCAGCTGCTTTTACGGGAATAAGGCTTTCTCTTGGGCCTTCAATGATTGCATCAGGGAGGAGCAGAATTTGATACCTTGGGTAACATATGTTGTTCCAGTCAGAACTCGATACCCCTTTGGTTATTTGTCATTCCGCATCCTGTTTAAAAACCAAGCAATCTCTGTATGGCAGTGCTGATAAAATTTGAAGTGGCAAAGGTGAAAAACTTGGCATTTTCCTGACTGAATGGCACAGTATGGAGGGGCAGGGAGATGTTAGTTTTTTGATGAAAGTTGCTTTTGTAATAGGAGTGCTAAAAGAGGGCTTTACTCTTCACAACCGTGCTCCGTGGTCATCTGAGGGCTGCACTCAAATGCAGAGCGTAATCATTGTTTTCCTTATCCTGCAGACCGAGAAGGATATCCTGTTACGTTCTGAGCTAGAGGAGATCCAGGTTCAGAATCCCGGTCGCTTTAAGTGTTGGTACACACTGGACAGAGCACCTGAAAGTAAGATCTAACATGCTACTTCCACTGAAGCTTAAGTTACGAGTATTAATGCATGTGTTTGACAGGAGACATGCTACGTCATGTGCATATTTTTGGGCTTCTTTCTTGCTTAATGAGCTGTTTCTGAATGCATGCAGTAGCATCATTCTTCTCACTGTGATGCACAGAAAACTCCAGATGAAATTGGGCCATGTTTCCAAAGTTACAAAGCTCACCTCAGGTGAATGGTAGTGCAGTGTTCCTCCCATGACCACACCTGAATATTTACCATTATTTACCCTGATCCAAGGTGACCTTCCATTCTCCTTCCCCACAGACATAAAGATAATGTGTTATTGTCTTGTGTTTAGAGCATGCATCAACGCAGCTGCGGTGGGAGTGTCAGAGGCACTGTATCTCACAGAGATGCAGCCCAGTGCAGACTCCTACCTAGCTGTCTTTGTATGGCCATTCACGGTAGCGGACCTTCTTCCTAGCAATGGGATTGCCCTTGTATTAACAGTGTTTCCCAATGAAAATACTGTTCCGGCTTGGTGCAGTCCAGTTTTAAGGGTAATGTGATACAGTTGGCTGGTCTAGGTGAGACGATGAGCTAGCCAAATGTGCCTCCCTCAGCTGTGCAAGTTTGAGGAAGAAAAGGCTAAATAGTTTCCGTGTCGTTCCTTGTTGTTTTCCTTCCTTAGTATGCCTCGTCATGCCCACCCGCATCAGGATAGATTCACACGCCTATTCAGTGGTAGTTTGGGGCAGAGAAGGAAAAGCCATGTGCCTTCTCTTACCTTATGACTGAGAATATGCTTCCCCTGGGGTGGGGGGAAGGGTCTTGCAGTCCCCAAAGTCTGTTGCTGACATGTCATCTTCTGTAATTAGTGTTCTAGAATTTCTAAGGCAGCTTAGATTCAGGTATTATCACTGTTCCTTTTTTGTTTTATATTTGTGAATTGTAAACTGATCTTAGCAGTTGTGAAAAAAAGTGCCTCCTTAGACCCTCTCAGCACTGTTCTGCAGACTTTCACTACCATACCTGAAACCGGACCAAAACTGGAAATTTTTGGCTTGTCTGTGGGAGAAAAATGTGTCTGTCTTACTGTGCCCAAAGGTTTGGGTCATCCAGGGCTGGGGATGTGATGGGTAAACTTGAATCCTAGTATTAACTGATTAGCACCATAAGTGTTGCTACTGGGAGCAACTTCATCAGCTAGATTTCCCCTAGTGAACTTGTAAACAGTGGGGTAAGAAGGATGGGTGTTGGTTGTTTCACAGTGCTGGAGCTGAGAAGATTCACGTTCTGTTCACAGCTCTGCTTAAGATCTTCTTGGGGCTTTTAGCAACTTTTTAGCAGTTTTATTAAAAGTTAGCCCTTGTTCTTTTAAGTTTTGTGCCTTAAAAGCAGAGGTGGCAGTTTTTCCATGTAGCATAACTCTATTGAGGACACTAATACATGTGGAGTGTACAAATGCCCCAGTCCCAAATGTTACTAAAAAAACCCCAAACCCCCACACTTCATTCTAAAGTGATTTGTATCAATCTTTTCCTCTTTTCCTTGTTCCTCTTCTCCCGCTTTCATTTTTTGAACAGATTGGGATTACAGCGAAGGATTTGTGAACCAAGAGATGATCAGAGACCACCTGCCCCCGCCTCAAAGCGACGTTCTGATCCTCATGTGTGGACCTCCTCCCATGATCCAGTATGCTTGCATTCCCAACCTGGACAAACTGGGCTACACCAAGGACATGAGGTTCTCCTTCTAAAGAAGACTGATAATTCAGTGATTTTGTTTAGGAGGGAAGAAAAAACATTTAATGGGGAACAGGACAAAGTTACTGAGACGGCTGATGCACAGTGCTGGGAAGCTACATTTGCATTAAAAAGGCTTCATGTTTTCTGAATCTCTGGCGAGTAAGACACTTAAGCTTAACGGTACTAAAACTGTACTGGATGTTGCACAGAAACAACTGTATTGTGGAAAGGTAGTGGTGCCTAGTGCTCGGCTATATTGTACTTGTATATGCCATCTCAAGGGAGGACAGTATAGCTGCTTAGGGTAGTAAACACTCATTTACGCTTTTTCTTAGCACTGTAATCAAATGGCAGTAATATTCTGCTTCCTAACACTGTGCATACCCAGTATTTTATTTGGTATGAAGTATGAAAATATATAGAACGTGCTGGATTATTCACCTCGCTTATGGCAAATTTTAATCCTTACAGAGCTTTTAAGTATGAGGGCCAGGAGTGTTTGCCTTGTATGCGTAATCTTTGCAACATCAGAAGCTTGAAGATCCTTCTTCAGTTGGAGGATGACAATTAATCGTTTATGACTGAAGTTGTTCAAGCTGCCTCGTTAATCAAAACAGAGAGGTAGACAGCAATACAAAATTTGTTTCCTTTGTATTTTGGAATAGCCTCTCAATTTGGAATAGCCTCTCAAATGCAAACACTTTTCCAGCTGGTCACAGTTCTCATCCCTGGGCAATGAAAGAAACCACAAAAAAGCAGGCGGCTTTGTGCACTGTTCCACCAATAGCTGGAATTTTTTGCTTGTATGTGTGTGGAATACTGAAAAAAAAAATACTAACTTTTGTATTTACTTTTAAATAGCAGATGGTGCCGTAGGAATACAAAAGGAGTTGTTCTGCATGTCCTGTGCAGTGAAAAAAATGCTGGGTGAAAACTGGATGTAGTTTTAGTTTCTTGTTTCCCAGAGGTTTCGTTGCCAGGGTGGGTTTGAGCAGGTAGCCCAGCTGCGGATGCGGTATGCGTACAGTCGGGGGACTCGCCTGCACCGCTTGCTCGGGCAAAGCTCCAAAGGGTTTTGCTGGGTAAGGATGCATGGGAACAGCCTTAAGTCACCAAACTGACAGCAAATTCGAACGCCTCGCTGAATGTAAAAGTGTTTCTTAGATGCTGTTTACTATAGCTCTGATTTTTATTTTTTTTAATATACTTTTTTTTTTTACAGCAGCCTTTTACCTACTCTTTACTAAACTTAAGGCATCTTGTGTGCAGAACCTTCTGCTTCTAAACAACAGTGGTGCTGCTGAGATTAGAGCTGTCCTGCAAGGAATCTATGAAACGAAAAAGTCTTGTTCTGGTGATGAAATCAGAACGACCGAAAGGATGTTTAGTATATATGCAGTAATGTGGATGCTAGTTAGCTACCAGTGTCAGTGTATAATATCACTTGTTTAGAGATTCCAATAGGTATTTCAGGTTATAGCTTGCCATGTTTTCTTTTGTGCCTGTACAACAGATGGGTACTGGGCACTTAAAAGGTTGATTTTCAGCGTGAATTAAAAGGAGAAAAAGATACTACAGTTAATTTAAGGAACCTCAAATGGATAATACTGTTATTAATTTTATTAATTAGATGCTTGCCTCTGAAGTCTTGAATTTTTGACGTGCACTTCTGAAACGTGTTCTTTTAATACTATGCTCCAAAGTTCAAATAATACTCAAGTACCTTTCAGTCCCTTTTTTTGGAGGCAAAAAGCAGAAATATGAGAGATTATCTTGCTGCTGGTTTATATCACTGTGGGATACGCGGAGGGTTTTTTTTCATGATTGTATTTAATGAAGTTTTCTTGTAAAAAATAACTAGCTGGTTACGCATCAACTATTTTGTATGACTTACTCTGCTTATTCAACTACTGGCTTTTTTCACGTCTGTGTAAGAAATAAAGTATCTTGCAGGTGAATCACCTGTGTGTTACCGAGCACATCATCTTCAACTTCGTAAGAGACAAACTGTAATTGTAAAACACTCTATAAAGTGAAGGTTCAAAAAAAAAAAAAAAGGTTACTTGTTAGAGTTGTTTACCCAAGTGCTTATCTCTTTCTTTTGTTTGAGTTTGGTGAAAACTGCTGTATTTGGGTGCCGAGTCAAGGAGTAAATTGTCTGGTTTTCTGCCTATCGCTCCAATCTCCTGATTTTACCTTTATTTTGTACATCTTCCTTGTGAACATGAGGCTCTTTTAATAAATAAAAAGAGGGATTTTATATAATCTACTGAAACAAAACTGTGTCACGGTCCCTTTTGCTTGATGGTCCTGTACTGTAGCATTTAAACAAGCCAAGGATAAAAGTTGCATTTTACATATTCTTTTTTTTTCCTTTGAGCCAATTCATCTGTCTTACAGAAAATATGAGTATTCCTCCACTTTTCTGACAGGATGTGCTGAGTACTACTACCCTCCACGTTACAAAGCAGCTGGGGAAACATGAACCTCCTGCACGAAGGGTGTTTTGTGGAAAGTTTCCTGAGAGAGATGGGACTGAAAGGGCGGCTGCTGCTTTACCTTTACTGGGGTGGTGGTGGGGTCCCCTTCACTTACCCCTGTGCAAAGGCAGATATCCCCCCAGGAATAGCAAAGGCGCGCTTGCCGGGCATCTTTTCTCTGGCTCCTGCTCCTGTTGCAACAGAGGATCTGAGAGGAAGGAGGTAAGAAATGAGCTGTTCCTTAATCTCGCTCCTGCAGCGGAGTCCTGAGCCTGCACTTCTGGTGGTGCCGCAGCAGTCCCCGCTGTGCGTCTGCTGATCCCTGCTGGTCTTAGCCCTCTCACAGCTGCCAGCAGCTCTTGGTTCTGGGCTCTGGCATGCCTGTGGTGAAGCGACCACTTGCCCTAAGCGAGTCCTTGCCTCTCCTGGCTTCCCAGCTGCCTCTATGACTGTTTGCTTTAATCTTTGAAGGCGCTGTATGACTGGTAAGGAAATACACGCTGCCTCAGGGGTTTAATAGTGTCCTCCAAAAGTTTCTGGTCAGAATAACTTGGTTTACAGAAAGGAGCCTCATACTGTTCCTGAGCTTTTCTCCTCTTGGTCCTGCCTAAGTGATCTGGAAGAAATGGAGCATAGCGCAGGCAAAGCCGGTGCAGCAGCCAGGCTCTGCCTTGTGTTCGTCACTTCTAACACGCCTGGGTCGTGTGTGAGGGGGAACACAGCCAAATGGGCTTGGGACAGCAGGGATCTGTGACTTTCCTTGCTTGAACAGCATGAGGGGGTAGCGGGAGCAGCTGCTCGGTGCTTCTGGGGATCCTGCCCTGCCTCTCACCCCTCTTTGAATTAACAGAACAGGACCCTGTTTTTAAACAGATCTCCCACAGACGATCCAGCACTCCCGATGCATCCATCACAAGACCTCGGCATCAGGGTGTTCTCCCCCATCCGGCTGGAGCCTGGCTCCCAGCGATGGGCGTTTGGAGCGTACGCAGGCAACCGGCTGCAGCGGATTCCTGCAAGTGCACAGCTTCTCACCAAACCTTCTCTGTTCCAACTCTTCCACTTGCAGTGGATGTGTGGAAACAAGAGTCCTTGCAGCAGCGGGAGGGAAATGCCGGCACAGCAGGGAATGGGAGGTTTTTATCCTCCCAGGGTGTGTGAGAGGGAAGAGAAAGAAGGAGGTGCGTTGGTGAAGGGTCCCCCAGGGAGGAAGGAGGGAGAGGGGTTACTGTGTGGCTGAGGGATAGGACAGCTGTAGATCAAGGCCTCTGCCAGGCAGTGTCCATGTCATGTGCAGCTTGGGGTACACAGGCCACCCTTCTGCTTTCGTCACAGAAGGCGGGGGGTATGCCAGAATCCCCCCTGGAGCAATAGAGCACTGGCACCAAGGTCCCGGTCATCTCTGCTGCACCCAGGTAGGGTGGATCTCTGTATCCTTTGATCAGCTAATCATGCTTCTTAAATTAAAGTTTCTTAAGAAAGGGTGAGGTGAGGTATTCTGCTGTATTTTCTTGAGAGGAGGCCCCACGTGGCTACGCTAACCAGCCAACAGCAGCAGCGCTGCAAGTCTCCTCTCCGACAGAAGCCTTCCTTCACTGAGCTACGCTTCCACGCGCTCCTGCGATCAACTACAGTATAAACTATACAAACTATAAATTCACAAATGACGTCCAAAGAAAAAAAAGAAACCACAACCCAACCCCTTCACTTTGCTTTTGCTAACCTTATTGCACAAATTACCATGGGATTAACCTGCCCGAGGCCAGCACCTTACCTGGTAAATCAGCGTGTGCAGTTACAGAAGCCTGTGGTGTGGCCGTGAGTCACCTGAGCTGAGACTCCAGCTTAGCTAAATTAACACACTCAAATTTACATTGTTAAGTACTTTGTTGTGCATCTTCACCATTATTATCCATAGTACAGAGCCTTGGCCAGTTCCCACCATCGCTGAGGGCTCGGGCTCCTGCGCTAAAACCCTCACGGCAACTCGGCGAGGAGTGTGGCGCAGCGGGGGTGACATACCCTGGCTCCCAGAATGCCAGTGTGAATTCTCTGAGGTACCAGAGCCACTCTGGAGGATACAACCCGAACGGCCAGCTGCCCCAGCGTGTAATTTCCATAGTCCAAACTCTAGATAGTCGAAACATTTTGATTTTCCCCTTCCCTTTTCCAATGCCCCCCTCAAAAGCATGAAAAATATCCAAAGGGAAAAAAACCCCAAACCCAACCAGTTTTCAGAGAGACAGAATTCCTACAGAACTGAAGCACATAAAAAGACACACACTATTTATATTTAAGCCACCAATTCAATGCAGAATTAAAGCTTTTCTGCTGGTCTTTTATAAACCCAGCAATCCTGCTGCAGTATGGGTTATGCTATTGCTTTAAACAGGCAACACCCCACCACCACCTCCCAGTCCTCCTGGATGGGTGCAGAGCCCTCTCTCTCTGCCCATAGCCCCACAGCTGTGCGTATTTTCTATATGTAAAACACCAGAACACTCCCCTCTGTCCCAGCAAACCCCTGCTACACGCACAAAATACAATGCCGCCAGCGCTTTTTAAAAAACAACTGTATCTCAATGACCTATTTCAAAACTAAAAGGCTTCCCCATAGCCAGCTACATTTGTGACACAGCAGAAATTTCACAGTTCTCTGTGTGGTTGTTTTTATTTCGGTTCACCTTTCAGCCTCCACGCCTCCACCATGGAAAGCTGTGAAAACTTCTGGCAATGCTGCTGCAGCTTCTTTATGCTCTTTTTTTTTTTTTTGTTTAATGGCTGTGTAAATTTAAACAGCCTTTATTTCTCAGCTGCCCCATCTTATAACTCAGATAAATAGTAAATAGTAAAATATGAATGAGACTTTTGAAACCATTTCTATGCTGTTAAATAAAATGAATGAAATTGTAAGAAAGCTACAGGCAGAGGGTTTTTGCACCAACAAAACTATTCAGATAGATAGCTATAAAAAGTTTACCAGTTTGAAAACTGATCAGGTCCTCCTTCACTGGTTAACAGAGCCTGAAAGAAAATAATTACGATTGTGCAACCCAAAAGTCTCACTTTGTCCACTAAAAGCTGAGGGAAATGGAATAAATCAGTCCATAAACGCAATCAGCTGTTAAGCTACTGAAAACAAAGTCAAAGTGAAATAATTTTGCCTCCTCCAGACTTTGCTCTCTGCCACGAGTGGTCAGACACCACCTCTGCTGCCCTGAAAAGCAGAAGCTCCCACCGACGTCTCCAGGGCCAGGGTTTTGTCCCCTTTGGTTGATTCCCCCAAGGTGTCTTTAACACCTGCCACTGCTTTTTTTTTGTCACACCTTGACCTGATGCAGCCGCTCAGCAAGAGCGGGCTTTGCTGGGACCCAGCCTGGCCCTGACTTTCGGTCGCAGCCCTTTGCTGGGACCCAGCCTGGCCCTGACTTTCGGTCGCAGCCCCGAGGCCCTCCACAGCCCGGCACTGAACTGCTTTTAACAGGCAGGTAATTAAGAAGTCTGTCATATAGCCCATTGCTGTCGCTGGGAAAGACTTTTCCTTAGTTGTGAACGAGCTCACGCCTCCAAACCAGCGTTTTTAAGCCCTGGTATCGTCCTTCACCCTCAGTGCAAAGCTTCTGACCGGCACCAGTACATTTTCTTCATTACAGCCTCAACCTCCTGTTACAGAAAAAAATCTGCTGCACAGTAAACAAAGGCCGTGAGTCAATTCTAACACGACCTCGCTGAGGCTCGGGGCGATAAAACTTTCATCGGCTCCAGCCAAGACTTAATGTCTGGCGAACAAAATGTTCTGGAAAAATGATGTGCCTTCTATAAACACATTTTTCTGGCAGGTACGTCCTGTCGTTTAGAAGCTGGAGAGACTGACTCAGCCTGGCTCCTGCAGGAGGTGAGGGGACGCGATGGGTGGGGAATAAAGGGGTGGAGGGGAACGGCGTGCGAGAGGAGAAGTGAGAGGCAGAGCTGAGCCCCACGCAGCCTCTGGCGCCGGCGTGCGGAGACGCTGCTGTTAACCAGTGCTTTACAGAAAGTTTATGTACACATTGCCCACCTCCTTCGGTCCGTTTTTTACGCCGAGGCAGTTTTCCAACATGTCTTTTGCGGGCAGGAAGCTGTCAGTACTGGTGACAAATTGCCGTAGCGCATTCCTGCCCGACAGGCGGCATTTTTGCTCTTCCTTGGCAAGGCTGTCCAGCATGATGCCGCGGATGTCCTTGGGCTTCCCTGGCACACCGAACATGATGAGCAAGCCCAGGCAGTCCTGTCCCACCAGGCGGCAGAACTCCGCCAGCTTCTCCAACCTGCTCCTGTTTTGGAAGTGCTCGTCTGCCAGCGCGGCTTCCCGGCAGCAGTCCTCCACCGCCTCGGTGGGGCCGCCCTCGCTACGGAAAACCTTGGCCAGCTGTAAAGCCTGCACGGCGATCTGAAGTTTGATTTGCTTGTCAGCCCCAGACAGAGTCCAGATCCAGTCCACCCCAAACAGAGAGGACTGCTGCTTGGTCATTTTGCTGGTTGTGATACGTTCCTCCACTCCTTTTTCCACGCAGAAGCTGATGAAGTCGACCAAAAAGATCTCGCTCAGCGTGTTTGTGGCTGGCTGGAATTTGCTCTGGGGATCCACAAAACCAAGATAGTCCTTCAGCCTTTGAGATGCATGGACCACGCCTTGGCTGAAGACTTCACAGATGCCTAGAGTTTCAGCCTCGTTCTCCTGGTTGTCCTTGTGTGAGAACTTCTGGCCCATTTTCTCTGCAGGAGGAGGTCATTTCCACATGCAGACCGCCTCAGGGAAGTCCCGTCCTTTTCCAGCAAAGGCTCTGTAGGTGCTGGGCTCAGCCAGACCTGTTAAACACGAACATGGTTACCTGCCGCCTTCCAGATGGAGGTCACAGCAGCGGCAGAGTGGAGCTCTGCGAGCCGAGCAGGCAGCCGTCCCCCGGGGGCAGATGGGCTTTCTCCTGGGTGTGCTTCCCCGCAGCTGACCGAGCAGCAACCAGCCCGACAGGCCCAGTAACTTTCACACCTACTGAATTGTCTGTGCTTGTTTTCCTTATTGTTAATTCCGGTACCATTTCTTTAGCTGATGCTATCTCATTCCAGCCTGATCTTATCTCCTTTGAGCTCCTTTCTAGGACTATTACAGAGAAGCCAATTTATTGGCACTGGGCGTTTCCTGGAGATGAAAACCACCTTTTTAATTCCCCAGAGAAGAATATGCATCCCAACCTGAAGATTTCTACAGGGTGCTTGAAATGACACGGTGGTCTTTTTTGAGGGGCTGTTGCCTGTACCCCAATATTAACTGCCACTACCATCAGTGGCGTTAGCTGTGCCACGGCCACCCACACCGACTCGGTTGGACTTTTGGCTCAACTGAGAAGGTTGCGCTGTTGCTGCCTGTAACTGGCTCATCTCAGGAGAGCTTGGACAGTCAATGCACCACCACGCACGACTATCAAATACAAATAACCAAACAAAGAAGCTTCCTAACCTTAAAAAAACCCAATCTCCCTATCTGTGAAAGCTGGGACGTATGTTACTGCTGCAGCAGGAGACACCCCTGTTGCTGGTGCCAAATGCACCACTTATGGTCTCTTCATCGGCCCAGGATCTCGCCACCATTCTCAAGAAACAGGCTTTGTCCTGCTGAATGCTGCTCTTCCTCCTCCGCTTCATTCTGAATGAGTGAAAAAAGTGCTGAGGATTTGTCTTTTATGCCCTCTTTACCCTCATTGCTCAAAAAGTCTTTTCTCCTTCTGCCTGCAATGTTCTCTTGCTCCTGCCACTCCAGGGAAACACCTTCTCGGGTGTGTGGGCTGGTCAGTCCCAGTACTGCCCTTGGGTCCCTCTCTCTAAGAAACAGATCATGTCCTACATATTACGTGTCTTTTCTTCCAAAGGTCTTCAAGTGTGTCATGGGCCCATCTCCATTCCTTCATGACCTTCTCACAGCTACGATTAGGGAGCACGCTGCCGCTTCTCCTGTTACCTCTCACCGTAACTCTGATTTCCTTTTTATTCAAGGGTTCCCCAACACCTAATACTCTCTCCTGGCTGACCACTGCTCCAAATCTACTGGCAACTCAGAAGGTTTTTGCTTCTTAGCTGCCCCAAAGAGCACTATCTTATTGCTCCCAACTGAGGATGAAGAGTCTCAGTAGGAAAAGTTCTTGCTGCAAAGGAAAATACTAAGGTGAAGCATAAAGTATGCACTAAACATTCATAACAACAAAGCGGTGCAAGGTATAAAAACCACGCAGGTAGGGTAAGTGCAACTTCTCTCCTAGAGGGGAAGCCAGGATGCAACGATACCTAGTTGGAATCAGAAGAGTCATTCCAGAGGCTATTCTGAACTAGTTCCCCATTCCAAAAGCATGTACGTAATTTAAACAAACAGAAAAAAGCTGGGTTTAATCTCCATGGGCTCCTGATTGATACACATCTATCTTTTCCTCATCACTCTAGACAAACAGAAAACAAACATTTATTAAGGTCTAGGTTTCAAAGTGCTTATCCTCAGCGTTCCCACTGAAATGTTGAGCTGATGAGCAGCACCACAGAAATGAAGGTGACGAGATAGGGGTTCTGCCTTTTCTAATCTGTAATCTGGGCTACACTAGGCAAAACACTGATCATCATTTGTACCTGCACCCCAGCAACAAAAAGCAGTTTGGGGAAGCTCGACTCCTGTTGGCAAAAATACCTAGAGCTCGTATGGCAGCTGAGGGCTGCGAGGACATGGGGAGGGGAATGACACCTGGGACCAGAGAGATGGTTGTCCTTTACAGCCAGGAGGGCCAGAGCTGGTCCTTCCTTTGGCACCCTGCAAGGACTCGCCCAGGAGCACACACCGAGCAATGGGGAAGAACACTTTCTAATCACACTGTACCAAACAACCCAAGATGGTTCAAATCGGGACCCCAGAAATAAGACTTGGGGTAGTTGATTTCTTAGCTGTTAGCTGAGTCCTTCTGCAGGCACTATCGACAAATGAACTAATGAGTCCACAGAAAATGTGCTATTTTGCCCCTTCTCCCCCTCTTTGCCTTTTGAAAAGAGCAAAACGAGCTTCCTAGGAAAACAAAAAGGAAAAAAAGAGGATGCCTTATAAAGGAACCAGCTTCCAGAAACACTTGGCGTTTTCCACAGACTTTATTGGATTTTACATGGCAATACACAGTAGTTATGTTGCCCTCTTC
Organism: Anarhynchus alexandrinus; assembly: GCA_008711295.1. Lineage (NCBI taxonomy): Eukaryota > Metazoa > Chordata > Aves > Charadriiformes > Charadriidae > Anarhynchus > Anarhynchus alexandrinus. Next base: position 57,236 of record VUYV01000812.1, on the reverse strand, counting down.
AAACACGCGCAGATTAAAATACCCCAACGGTACTGATTGTGTGCACATGCGCACATAAACTTCCTGACTTTATCACTTGCTTTCATATTCCATCCCCATAAAATAACCAAGGTTCAGATGATGGGCAGCTTCGAAGGGATGACCCGGCTTCCAACCGGTGAATGCAGGACAGGGTTGTTCGGAGCAGAACGCTACTTACACTGGACTTAAATAAACCATCGTCTGCCGCTGTTGATATGCTTGCTAATAGCACTGTACTGAAGAGAAATTGGAGAGTATTCGTTTGTGCCTATTTCAGCACAGAATATCGTGTCACTAGTCCTCCCCCTTTTTCCCCCCCCCGTGAATATCCAAGTCATGTTCACTCACCAGCGTCTAGCGAGAGCGAATCTGGAGGAATACTTTTACTTAGAAGCCTGCACCACATCTTCCCAGTGCTTCTGCAGCATTTGGGAGAGCAGGGTCTTAAGCTCAACTTACATGTAGGTAATAACCATATTGCATAGTGTTCACAGGAAGCGAGCCCCGAATTCACATCCCAAGCATCTGCGCCCTAAAGCTGACGGCAGGCGTTACACAATGTGGTACTTCTGCCCGAGTGAAATAGCTCAAACACCCCCAAGACTGCAGAGGAAGAAACAACAGAGAGCAAATTATTTGCGGCCAGGAATTAGTCAGGAATACTGAATAAAGCGTCAGTTGTGATCTGTTTGTAGGCAAATGGTAAGCGGCACAAACTATTTTATGTACACGTTATGGATTGTTTGCCTGGCTTCAGTTACCAAAAAGAAAATGGCAGCGCTTGATATTATGCGTAACATAACCGGTCCACATCAAATTTTTCATCTTGGTACATAAATAAGAGCCTACACTGCACATCCTTCAAAGAACCAGGCTGGAAATAGCTTATCAGGTTCCAATAATATAACGCTAGAATGTATCTCTGATCTACCCCAACATCTGATGGGATTGGGCTCCATGGAAGCCCCTGAAAGAACCTTTCTTCCTTTCCTAACTTTGTGAATAGTGTTTCAGAAATACCCACAAAGTCAGCACAAATCTTACATCCCTTGCACCGCAGCAGCAACGTGTTGGAAATGGTCTCACTTCCAGCAAGGAGAGCGATGAAACGAGCGACACACGCTTGGTAAAGCAACACACCACCGCAAAGAACAATTCCAGCTGTACTTGGTTGGGTTTTTTTTTTTGCCTTTACATAGCAAAGAAGCTTCATGCCATTGTGCTAAAATACATGCAACGTTCAACACCATACGAATGACCACTGCGATAAACAGAGTTACTTTTTTGGGTTTGCTTTTGGCTTAGGACACCTCGCAATACTGAAAGGCTGACAAAAGATTTCCACTGGCTAGTTAGGATTTTTAAAATCTGATGATCTTCAAAAGCAGAGGAGCTGTGCTTTGAGAAGGTAAATGATGAGCAACATGTTTGATATTTCAATTTTTGAGGAAAAGTCCTACCTTAGGTTTAATATTATGAAATAATATATTTCCTATACATTTCTCTATATAACTTTTTTTTTTTTTTTGCAACTACACCATCTTTACGTTAGTCACAGCACAGAAATATCCCTTCCATACGCAGGGAGTACTCTCAACTTTAAGGAAATTACTTAAGTCACAGAAGTGTTAATAACCTTGTTTGAATGCTGTAATTACTGCTGCTGGGAACAAGAAAGACAACATTTTAAAATGTGCAGTTTCCGTAAGAGTCACTGCTAGAAGAAACATGCTTTATAATTGTTTCATCCCAAATGGAAGATCATTAAACTGTGCACTTAGCAAAAAGCAACGAAAGCAAACAGTTCCAAAGGTCAGCCTGCCTTTTCCAGTAACCAGCTGGTATGCAAACTGGCATAATCTTTTTACAACCCTCTCCCCTTCCCCCACGCCTCGAACTTTCCATCACTCTATCTCACAAAATTTAAATTTTTGCTTTTATATGTACTTCATATACTTCTTTTTTCCTTTTTTCTTTTTTTTTTTTTTTTTTTATAAAACAGTATAAAAATAACAGCAACAATCAAGAGCTACCCGGGAGTTTATGCAAGGCATGGATGACTAAAATCCTACATTGGATACCGTAGGAAGGGCAGAACTGGTATTTGTGCTCAACAAATGCACTTGAAAAAGGGCAGTAACATCTTTTTTCAGCTGAGAGCCTAAAGAAAGCTGATGCACAATATCTACAGACACAATACTTCTACCTAACACCTTCTGTTATTTTGAAACAGTATAAAGGATTATCTGAGGCCGTGAATAACCAAAAGGAGCACTATGATACCATGTAGATTTAAATGCAACACTCTGAAACATATCACCAGTTTGTACATCAAATATAGTAAAAACAATTACCATTCACGAGTGTCTGGGTGTTTCTTATGGCAACTTTAGAGTAGGCAAGTAGGCACCTTTTTTCTCTTTTTTTTTTTTTTTTAAATTCTCCACCTCCCAATATTACTTCTAACAAACAGAAGCAAGAGCAATGTAATGTACATGATCTGCTGCCCGTCACGTATAATGATGACGTTTCTTGCACATAGGAAAGTGGGCCTTTGTCAGTGCCTGGCGGTTACTGTCACACGTTGGAGTCCTCATCTGTTATACTGGTGCTCGGAGAGCGAGTCGCAAAGTCTTTAAACATTTCGTCTTCTTTCAACATGTGCTAGAAAGGAGAGGAGGGAAGAGTCAAGGTTTAGGCCCTCACAACTAAAATCAAGCACTTGGTATGGTCCAGTCCTGTGCCCGGCAGCAAATGGCGCTGTCAGCCCTGCCAGCCACCAATTTCTTCTGCTGAGGACATTTTTCACCCGTGCTGGTTCCTGACCAGCTTGCAGCTCGGTCCCCTTTCTGCTGGCCCAAATGTCTGGGGGAGCGCAGGCTGGGGCTGGGCTTCCACCAAGAAAACGCACCATGACCCTCAGTTGGCAACCCACCACCCAAGGGCAACCCGCCGGCCTAAAGCCAACTGCCATTGTCCTCTGCCCTCCCTGGAGGGTGGAGAGTCAGCAAAGAGGGATGGTGACCATGGACCACCACTACCAGCCAGGGGAACCTCCAGGCCAGGATGTGCGGGTATCTTTCTCAACCGCTAATTTTTCTTTTCCCCTTTGTCCTTGTACAAAAAACCCAAAGGATTTCAACTGACCGCTAGTTCTGATGAGGCTTCACTATACCCGTAATTTGCACAGTATTTTATATACGTTAGCCCTCAGAGACCAGCGGCGCTTCACTCTATCCAAAGACTAGGTCCTGCTATGCACTAAAATTGATCAAAGCAATTGCCCCCAAAACTCCAAAACTCAGCTGCTTGACAGAGCCAGTAATAGCAAAGAAAAATTGTACTTAGTGTATTTGTATTAAATAGCATTGCTATTAAATAGCATCACTATTTAATACTAGCGACTGCCAAGGGGTTTATACCCATCTTGCAGAAACAAAGATCTTATTCCACAGACCCCACTTTTAAGCCTTACCGTCAAGTTGTTGATGCCTTCAGAAAACGCTCCTATTTGCCTCACTGTCCCTTCCGAATCTTCCATCTACAAAAAACAGATAATGAATAATAAATCAGTAATACAATCAATTCATTGTATGCCACGACAGAGTGGCAATTAAGTGCAGCACATAATGTAACTGCTTGATTACACCCAACATGGTCAGAGCACGGGAGGAGTGTGCCACGTCGGGAGAGGACAGTTATGCCGAAGTAGGTCCTAAAAGCGCTGCATTCACAGCTTGAGCCTCCTTGGGCCAAGAGACACTTTTGCTAGTAATGCTGCGTGACTGCAAGAAGTCAGGACCTTCACGGGTCAAAGCAAAAGGAAGACTTCCCTGAGAAAAGGAAGGTTTTCCACCAAACCCGACAGCACAGTCAAGGACTCCAAACTGCTAGAACTGGCTTACCTGCTCCAGCCTGTCCAAATCATCATCGTCATACACTCGGATATCCAGGCCAGGCTTAAAACCCTTCTTCGACCCACTTCCAGATGCCCGTCCCAGCTCCATAGGACACACATACTCTTCCACATCATCTTGCTTCTTCTTCCTCAGGCTCCCGAAATTGCTAAAGGCAAGTTTCTTTGGCTTACAAGTGAAGAGAAAATTGACAAGAAGTTAGAGAATCAGCAAAGAATTAACAGATCTCTTACTCTTGCACTGGTGTTTCAATGATGAAGGGTCAAAACCCCAGTGCTCTCCTAAACAAAGATCTTCTGAATAGCTGTATTTCACAGTAATCACATCTGAAAGAACAAGATGTGTCCCCTCATTCTACCATTGCTAAGACAACACCATGCAAAGGATTGCAAATGAGTTTAGAATCCCACTGCATTAAATTGTGAGCCTATAAACAGTAAGAGACAGCCTCTCTCCCAAACATCTTATAGAACAGACAGAAGGACAACACACAAGACTGCTACCTCTTGTCTGTGCATATGCGAGGCTGAGTTGTGGTGCGTTCATAGTAGACACAAGTGTCAAACCCAGATCTGCTGAGTCCTGCTCTCATGCTTCTTTCATTAGCAGTCAGTCCCTTTTGTCAGACCTTACTGAACTGCCCTCCAATCACGGATAAAAACAGCACACTGGAGATCTGAATGTCCTGCCTGTAAGCTCATGCACCGACCCAGAACAAGTGACCTACCTTTACTTTGGCAGTTGCTGTTAAGAGGACATAGTCTGGGGACTCCATGGCTTCGCGTTTCTGCTGCTGGGCCTCCTGTCCAATGAGGAGGTTGAAATGAGTCGCCAAGTGCCGCCTCAGTAGCGTCTTGTTTGGTGGGATGTTCAGCAACTGTGCCATGGTTTCTACATTGAAACGAGGCTCCAAAACCTATTAATCAAATCACAGAGAATCCAGCAGAAGGCAGTATTGTCAAATAAGGTCTCAAGGAGATCAATAGGCACACCTATGTTGGCCACTTCCTAAGGTTGCTTTAGGTTGTTGTTTGGTTGGGTTTTTTTTAGAGGAAACATACAACCAAGAGGGAGAAAACAGAGTTAACTAGTTAAAGGATTCATAAAATGCTACCTCCAGGCTTTCCTTCTTGAGTTATAAATAAACAAATTGGCAGGTAAGAAGAAAGCAACAGATAAATCCACCCTTAACTCATGTAAGGTGTGAAGCTGCCACAAAACATATACCTACCATCCTCTAATGCTGGAAAATGTAGCCAGAGGAATGATGGAAAATACAGAGACATAAGGTATTTGGAGCAAGGATATACTTCTTAATCACCACAACAAAATTCTGCAAGTGTAAGTCTCTTGTCTGGAGTATCCGATGCTACAGCAATTAAATACGATCCTGGTTTGACATTGAAATCATGGATTTTACAAAAGTAACAAGCCTTCCTCACAAAATAAAAACATACCTAAGTCTAGGAAGGAAGACGGTGGCTGTTTAACAGCGTGATAGCAGTGTACAGCATCATAGGACAGGTGGTGGAGTATGCCCTACCTAAATTAAATTGTGAGCGGAATACAGATAATCAAACTAATTGCTGCCTACACTAATTCTGCCCAAGACACTCATGTCCTTTAAACTATAGAGTAATAAATTTTGATAGCAACTTCTTATTAAGCAGAGTAAGAAGATAAGGTGTGTGCAGCAAAGATAATGTCAGAACTTTGCTCTAGCAATTCTCAGCCCTATTTTTTTTAATTAAATGGAACAAGACAGCCTAAACTCTTACCATCAGTCCACCATGCACACCGCTCCCCCGCAGGTTAGGTGCATACTCTGCCAGATCAACGGAGCGTAACCACTCCATCACGCGATGATTGGTCCACTGGGTGACCTCAGAAGGCGTGACATTATTCTGTGGACAGGAAGAACAGGCAGTTAAAGAAACTTCCCAACTCACCTGCCTCAGCCCCAATCCTTACCAAAACAAACCTCTCCTGCTGCCCTTAATGAATGCAAGCCCACTTTGCACTTGAGAAAAAAACCTCTTTTTGGATTGCTATCTTGCAGCAATGCCAAGGTGGAGATGGGTCTGGGCAGTGCGCAGGTTTGTATTATGCTTCTTGTCATTTGATTATCCTACTGTGCACTAGGACTACTTGCAATTTCTGCCAGTAGAACTGAAAATGTAAGTAAGTATCTCCATGAGCCGCTGTGCTTTTCTTGCAGATACACATTGTGAATCTAAATCCAAGAGTCTGGGTTGCTTCATCATCCATTGCCCTATCCAGCATACGCTGCTTCCAAAACAAACTGATGGCAGTCTCTTGTCTGGTAAGAGAGCCAAACTCCTTTTACACAGAAAATTTTGACACAACCATCAATTTTCCAGGGAGTTACACAAGACTTACAGTAACAGTGCACTAAGCTCAAGATGATTTATGTTCCAGACAGCACATTAGAGACTAACCAAAGCAGCCAGCTGTTGGATAGGAAGAGGAGTGGGAGATTTGGCAAGGAGACGTGAGTCTGGGGCTGTGGCAGGTGGAGGAAAGGAGAGGGCAGAGCAGGAATAATCAGAAACACCAGGGAAAAACCCGAGAGGATTCTTCTCCACAGCTTCATCTTAAAGCAGTACCTCATCAGACGGCCTCCTGCGCAGACAGTTGGGCTCGAAGTTATTTATTCTCAAAACCTGAATGGCTCTTTTGATGCTGAGGTGGTGGAGGACGCTGACAACTTTCAAGGACAGCAAGTCATCCTGTTGAAGAGAAAGGGGGAGTTAATAAACATAAACGTGCTTATTTGTGGAACCAGCACTTCACTGGAGGAGACTGCTTTGGACCCTGGCTTAAAATGGCACATCTGACACATTCTGGGGTAAGATTTTAATATGTGAGACATGTGGTTAATGTCAAACAATCTGTCCCAAAACAAAAGGCTCCTGTGTTGCTCTGCACTAGCTCCTGGGCAATGTTCTTCACACAGGGTACAGAGCTTAGTACAAGAAACCAGGGGTAACGAGGAGGGGAGAGGGTGAGATCCTCAGCGATCTGGTTAGAACCAGTACAGCTTTCCAAACCCAGTGCATCAGACTCACCTGGCATTTGCATTTAATCCTGCCAAAAGTTTTAATACCACAAACGTCCAGCTAAAAGTTTAACTGAAAACAATAAATTACCCTGAAAATGTATTCTGTATGATTAGAATTAGCATTCTGTAGGATTAGAATGAAAAAAAAAGAGGGAAGAAGAAAAATACAAAGGTGTGTCAGGTTGGTCTCCCACAACTGCAAATGATAAATATTTTTTAAAATGCTTGTCATAAGTGATGGAACGATGGAAAGGGTGACCACACCCAGGCTGCGGAGAGGCTTACCCAGCTCACCATCACTGTGTGGCTCCCCCCTTGTGCAGGCACCCACTACGGTTCAAGGGAAGGCAGGCAGGCTGGCCAGGAGGGCCAATTCCCCCTCAGACATGGCAAGGGAGCATGCTGGACACACGGGCAGCCTGAAGGTTGGCTCTGTGACAAGGCACCGCAAGGCAACCTGGCTGTGCCTTTACACCACACCATTTTCAGCACAGGATAAGCCACTCCTCACACATCGCAGGGCAAGAGCCTGCGAAGGCACGGCCGCACTCCTCCCTGCAACGCACTGGTGATACTAACAAAAGCAGCTGGTTCTTTCTCCAAAAGCTCGATCCTCACAATTTTTTTTTAATTAAACATTCATCTCATGGGTGACTTATTTTATAGCTTGCACAGACTGGCTGTTTAGCCTCCCACCAGTGTCTGTGGAGTGTCAGGCATCTCTTAGGGCAATTCGTGCCATCTAAGGAATGAGATGATGTCCCACAGCACTCCTCTCTCTGCACTGACCACAGGGCACAGACGACTGCCTTTGGCTGGACAGGCAGCTTTTAGATGTCAAGAGCTGGGAGAGATTAGTTCCTCCCTTTATGACTACAGTAGCTAGCGGGAGTTTTGCTGTGGCTCCATTAAAAGTTCCCTCTTCTCCTTCTTGTACTCAGGGCTCCTTCACACCACCGAGAAGGGGACTGACAGAGCCTTCTGGCACCCAAGGGGGCTCAACTCACAGGACACATGTGGTGGACAACAGAGAAGTAGACAGAAGGTTGAGATGAGGCTCACAGGTTAAAAAAGGCTGCTGGTGCTACCCAACACCCTGACCTGCTGACCAGTTTGCAATCTGTGCAATGCAGAAGGTGTCACGTTTTGCCCACCTCTGGTTTCATTCCAGTGTCTAGCCCCAGGAATTTAACATTTCAAAACCAAACTAATCGGATTCTCCCTCATTTAGGGAGCCCAGCCATGAAAACCTTGTAAGGAGGAGTATGTGACAGGCTAGAATCCCCAGCTCGCTCGCTGGTGCTGTCGCTCCAGAGGAGTGCTACAAAAGAAAAACCTCCCCCTTGCACTGCAACTGTGGTCACACACTGTGAGACTTGCACACTCCTGCTACAGTAGGCTCTTCAGTTGTAATTCAGTCCTAACTGTGCCATTAAGTGTCTCAAGTCCAGTTCTCTGCTGGTGCAAGTTGGCCGACTTAGATAAATTTATGCCTCCTTGTGCCAGGGTTAACCTGGCTTAGTATGTTTTAGTATTACTTATGTGTTATGAATACTGGACTCTATTTTGTCAGAATATTTAAGACTAGATTGTTCGCTTACCCAAACATTTCATTGTGTTTGGCTAACCTTATGATGAATTTAAGAGTGGAGTTTCTGTGTTGCGGTTTGCTATTTTATTTATTATAAAATAATAAATATTTGCTATTATTTATTTTGAGTCAGGGTAACTTCAGGAGATTATTAAAAGTACTTCTTTCATACTTTGCACACACCTGTATTTAGTTGGTCATTTACACTGAATCCATTGTTATAATTTGATGGTTAAACTCTGTCCAAAAATGTCCCTAGTGATCTACAACTAAAGGGAAGTGACAGGAAGAATATCTATTGAAAAAACTCCTGCTACACGTCCCTCTTCTTTCCACCTTTTACTTTTCTTTCTTTTTTTAATACAAAAAAGACTGACTGTCGAAGAATACAAGTTCCCTTACATTACGGCCTATACTCTGTCTTAGTCGCATTCAATCCTCATCCAGTTAATACAGTGGTAGTAAAGTCTCCCAACTCAAGATCAAGCTTAATGGAGCCTACTGGCATCAGATCTTCAAGACGTAAGAAGCAGAAGAAAGAAACGGCCTCCTACTTTTATATTAATGTCCAAACTCAAAAAACCTAAAGGAAACAAACAAACAGAAGCAGGGAGTATTTAACATTTGACCAAAATGGACCCGGCAGCAAAGTCATGCCAGCAGACAGCGCTGTGCTTGTCTTTTAGGAGGAGAGTTAGATGGATCAACCCTAGGCTTCCTCCCGGTGCTATTCTAAAGCCTATACAAAATACATGTTAATGTGGCATAAAAAGGTACCTTTTACTCTGCCCATGGCATGGCTCACGAGAGAACAGGAGTGTGACTGATTTCTTCTTTGTTATACAGACAGAATTAATATTAGCGGTGCTCAGTTTACATTTGTGTCTCCAGAGAAGAACAAAGGTGTCATCTTACCTGAGACCTTACACATAGGAAACCTGCTGGGTTGGCTCCACCTGACCAGCAGTAAAGTGGGGAGCTGAAGCTGGTGCTAAGCAGTTCGAAATACATTATGCAAAAGCTATTACATGTAGGCTGTTTTCAAACAGGTTGGCTCTTAAAACTGCAATTGTCTTCAAAGGAAATTGCTTGGGCTTTCTTAACCTAAGCATCCACATTAATAAGGTAAGTGGACTGAATGTTTGCTCACTGAAGAAAAAAAAAATCCACCTACTTCTATTAATTAGGAAGAACCTGAACAGCAAAGGCCCAGCTGCACGAACTGCGACCACAGAATTTGCACACGTTTGTATACTTTACAAACACCGCCTGAGCACATCAGCGTCACGCACAATTGCTAAGCACAAGATTGCCCATTTCTCATGCATGACTCTGGGGTCTTGCTTACTATGTTTGATCTTCCACCTTAATATAATATCTTTAAAGCTGGAAAGAATATAGGAACTACTTGCAGTTGAGTAGTAGTATTGGGCCTTCTGCTTTCTAGAGGTTACAGCTATTAGCATTAGCTTAACACAGGACACCCACTACAGTTTCAAGGGTCCTTTAAACACCGCAATGAAGCGCACAGACAAATATGGCATTCTGGCTTATCCTTTTAGCGACAGCGATGCCTCTGACACTCTGACCTCCCTCAGCCTTCTCCCTTCAATTATCCAGAGAATTTCAAGACCGCATTTATGAACCACGCAACATCTTTGAAATTACTGTCAGAAAGTCCCATGAGACACACAAGATGTTTAGCTGTTGAAGTCTGTATTTTTGGTACACTACATGCGCATAGGTGTAGCCTCTGCGACACCGCAAAAGCAACTAAGAGTAAGCTCCAACTTTAGCTTCCTTTCAGTAGATCCAGTCACCTGGGACAAAACTCACATGTGCAGATGGCAACCACATGGTACTTTTACATTCCTTTTTAAAACTTTCAACACAGGCCCAGAGTAATGCACAGACGGTCTGTTGACCTCCACACAGGCGCCAACTTTCTGCTCTATGAAGCTACAAGCCAGATCACTGTGATCTGGCTCTTCAGCTCCTTGTGGACACTGCATCCCTTAAGATACCTGTAAGGGACCCGAGAATGGCTGTCTGACAAGAGAGCTGCCCAAACAGCCATAGATCCCCTTCTGCACCCCATAAATGGGCTGTTTGTGGGGCCAGCCAGGATTTGGCCAGTGGCTGCTTGCACAGGAGGGATGAGGGGAAGAAGGTTGGCCATGGTCGTTGGTGGCAGCACCTCCTCTCCAGCCACGGTCAGCTGTCTCTCAGGGCCAGCTGCTGCCTGGACCCCGACCTTCTCCCTTACAGCAGGGGCAGGATGGTGTGTTTGGGGCTGGTCCTGCCACCGAGGGAAGGCTTGGGGGAGGCTGAGAGGAGGTGAATGTGGGAAGGGGAGAAGGCTGCTTGCAGAGGTGCATGGCAGGGCACGGATCCTGGTGCTGTGGGGTGCAAAAAAAAGGTTGCTGCCGCTGGCGAATTGACCCAAAGGGAGCAGGAGGAAGATGGAGGCTGGGACGGAGATAAGTGAATATAGTATCTATGCAGTTGCATCAACAGGCACAGTGAAAGCAGGTCTCTGTAGTCTCACCTGGTCTGTAGCGAGCTATGTGGAGGTATGTCAGGGTGCCTTAAAGTGGGGAGAAACTAAGAACACAAACAAGATGTCAGGAAAAGAAATGCCATTTACTCACCACGCTCATGTAATGCAGCATTCGGCCGTCCACCTTTCCTTCATCAAACTGGGTCTTATATTGGGGGAGGCCAATGTCATCCAGCCACCCTAAAGCAGAGACAGACACTCATGTTAGTGTGGTAGCCAAGTTACCTAGCACCAGTTAAGTGTTATTCCCACTCGCTGAGCCCCAAATTAGGCACGATTAGGAACACCTATCAAAAGTTGCTGACTCAGCATGTAATAAAATCTTACTGGTAACCCAGTGGTAATCCAGTTTTCCATGATTGTTTTCCTCTTCAGACCCAAGTGCCTGCAGAGCAAGCTGAAGCTTCTTCCGATGCAATGGGTGCTTTATCCCAAGCTCCTGTGAAGGGAAGGAAAGCAGCAAACCTAAAGACAATACCGTGGTTTATTTCTCCCTCTACTGAATTACAAATGGTTTCAGAGAGTCACACTGTACACAGCACTTGCTGGTGACTCGGCAGGTCTATTTTCTATTTGCTGAATATCAGCATCGTTTTAGCACACATTCAGCACTAGGGAAAGGCCCACTCACTGTGGTAGAATAATTTCAAAATGTAGTGGATTCCAAACTGTATGAAAATGTTGGCCACAATATTCTCATACCAGGTTAAAAAGCCCGCACTATATAAAACATGTTAGCATTCAGAAAAATACTTGATGGGATCACTTCCTTCCCTCCCACTTAGGCAGGTAAGGTTAAAATAATTACTTAGTTAAGAGCACATGAAAGTCCCAGGAATTACTGAAATTTATTAGTACTTCCAAATGCATAGCACCTTCCCCAGTTTAGTTGCAAGTGCAGCCATTCCACGATCTTTTCAATCCAATATACACTTTCACCAGTGCTTGGTAGTTAATGTTACCTCTGATAACATTATTACAAGCCACATATCACACTTTTCTTATTCCAGTTGTAGTGTTAACTACAACTTTGAATTAGCTCACTCCCTCATTGAGAAAACAGCTTTACTACTTGGTGAGGATAGTGATTTTTAAAAGCGGAAAATCCAAATGTTAGCAAAAAGTTGTTTCAAATTATAGACTGAATCAACTTTTTAAATGTTTCTAGTTTTAGATAACAAGAGGTAAACAATTCTGTAACACTTTAAGACAAATAAACTGATTACCCTTGTGTGTAACAAATCCTCATTCCTCTTTGTGTAAAATGTGCAGAAAATATAGTCAGACCAAAACAGCAGCTTTTTACACCTTTCTCACACAGGCATAAAATAACTGTACCATACACAAGTGCTAATGAATCTACAAACCCATATGATAATGAGGCTCTCTTGTGTGCATATTTTTAAAGTGGCATAGCCGATTGATACATCCATGCTTAATGAAGTTAAATCACATATTTGCAATTATTAGCTTCATTACAAAGCATTACATTTCTATGAAACTTCTACTAAAAAGAAATAATTTGGCATCGCTGCAGATGACAAAATTTTAAAAATTAATCTTTTCTTTTTTTTTACTGGATGCACCTTACAGACATGATTTACATTCACAGAAACAGCAATTTTTTGTATATTTAATTGAAAGCAGTTTCCAGTACTTCTCACCTTTTCCAGATCCTGCTGAGAAGCCTGCAGAAGTGTTTGCCCAGACAGTATCCAGTGTTTGCCATTACTAATGTAAGAGCCTAGCCCTTGGTCCTGGAGCCAGTTGCAAACCTGCTCCTTTGTCCACTTTGCGAATGGCATGTCCAGCTCACTACAGAAGATTTTACCAAAAAAAAAAAAAGACTGATAAATCCCGTATCTCAAATCTCCTATTCTCATACATAACGATAAAACCAAAACCTAAGCCTAATTCATGAGTATTTTGTGGAAGTTGGGACAATCTCTGTGGGAGAACGTGCATCACGGTTGGTTGGTAGGTGAGCCTTGTGAGGAAGAGGTTGTCTCTGCTTCTGAACCGTTAGCACCACGAAGTGCTGATTGCTGCTGATCTCCTGCCACTATCACAATAAACATGGTCTGTTAGTACTACTGAAAACAACCACCTGTGCTGCCTAGAGTGGCTAAAACTCTGAAGTGAGACCGTAATGTCTCACTTTAGCCTTTAATCCCCAGAACCGCAGTGGGAAACGTACTGGAGGAATATCTGTCATTGCTGTGAGGGCTCACACCTTGCTTCACATGGCCTCACAGCTGCACTCCTGTGAAGCCATGAGCAAGGAAGGCTCTGCTCAGCAGCAGGACCCCACCACCCAACCAACCTCAACCCTGCAAAGACCGTCTCTCAAAGGAGGAAACGGCCTGGATCTGCCTGTTTCTGTTTGCCAGGAGAGGGGACATTTCATTTTGGCACTGTGCTTCTTTGCACCCCGCTGCTCGACCGGAGCTGCCGGGAAGGCAAGCACCAGCACACTCCACACCACTCGTCTTACTTGTGAGACTGCCCCAGGTCTCGAGACCAGCCCAGTCGTGGCCCCGCAGTTGCTCTTGTCCCTCCTCTTTTGAACTCCGTCTCAGACATGTCATCTGGGTTGAAGGTGGTAGACTGGCTTCTTTTAAGTCTAGTTTAAAGGAAGAAAGAATATTCACATTTTGCTCAGGAAAGAGCACGCTGCTACTACCACAACACACACAGGCAAGGTCTCCTACAGAGTTTGTAGCTGCTCTTCTACCTGCCACCGACCTACTATTAGCTCTCTCCAATGCCACACTGGCTGCTGCTCTTGAAACAGTAAACCATGGAGCCACATGTTGAAGGGGGGGGAAAAGGAAAGATGTGTGCCCAGCAAACCCCTGCACAAGCCCCAGCTCTGGAGAATGGTCATTTCTCATCTTTTACTTACTTTCCAAATAACTTCTTGATCCCTCTGGCCTTTTTCTTGGAATCTGGAGAAGGTGGTGTCATATGTAGACTATCCATTTCTTTCGGGCGAGGGGGCAAGCCAGCCAGATCCAAGTGATCTGCAGATCCCTTCTCCGTTTCAGCTATTAGAAAACAAAAGCCCCGTCAAGACCCACTTGTGCAGGACTGTACAGACACACTCCTGAACTTGGGAACGACTCTTGCCAAAATTATTGAGAGCCACCATGTTAAGAAAATGGGGCAAAGAGGGATGGGAAAATCCAGGAGAAAAAACATGTGTTCCTCCTTCATGGGCCTGACTGGGAACACTCCAAGGCAGTGCTCTGCCCCAGTTAAGTGCCTTGCATCCAAGGTGGGCAAAAACTACCTCGTGAATCAATCAGTGAGTAAAATCCCAAGTTTACTCTTGCTCAGGGAGTGCTCCTACAGTCCTTTCACAGACAGAGCCGAGGCACATGGATGCCCAGAAACAATTCAGTGCCATGGCAGGGAACCAAACCAGGAGTCCCCAAAGCACATAAAAAATAAATAATTTCCCTGCAGGCATCTTTCCTAATAACCTGCAGTATTCCTTAAGTTCCCCATCCAGGAAATTCCAGCAACAAACACCTCCCATCCCAGGATACCCTTCTGGAAATTGTGGAATATTTTATTCCTCTGCAGAGAAACACCATGGAGTTTAGGCTCTGTCTGAACTACATCTTCCGAGTGATGCAAAAAGCATCTCTGATTAGAAACCCTACACATTACCACCCACTCTAAAAGCATTAAATCTTTGATATGTAGCTGTTGCTTTCTATGACAACAAACATGAGGAGTCCTGTCCCCAAAAGGGAAGTTGTCACAAAAGCTAAACTAACAAAGAAGAAAACTATGTTAAGATCATTTAAAAAGAAAACTAAAAGAATTGCAGTATCTACTAGGCTACGTAAGCAGAGATGTGCCAGCAAGTGCCAGATAGCTGAATAAAACTACCATGTGGAGTTTATGCCACTTACTTGCTGGGGAACAGTGACAGCGTGAGCCTGTTCAGATGAAGCAGTCGTGGCAACACAGCCTGCAGCAGGCTGACAGGCCTGTAACCACTTTTACCATCTTTTAACATGGCCGTGTAATTAGATGACCACCATTTGTTTTTGAAATGGACTCTCAGACTTCCAGGAAGAAACCAAACAAGTTACGTCAATCACGGTAGAGCATATATTGCTGGGACACGTGGTCTCAAGCCACAGAGTTAACGCTGAGGCAGCCACAAAGTGCCACGAACAGCAACAAACTGCAGGCTTCACCAGCGTATCTTTCTGCTGGGCAAAGCTCAGATTATTCAGCCAGAATATATTTGAACATGTCCCATTTTTCCACCGATTCTTTAGATGATAAACCTTGCAGTGAAGCAAAAAGGTCACATAAAAGATTATTTCCGGGCACTTTGGTTTGACCATTATCGAATACTGGGGTCCTGCCAGCGAGAGACAGCACTGATGTCAAACCAGGCTTTCGCATTTGTGTTTTTTGCTTTCCTTGTACAAGAAAAAGTGCTAGCTTAGAAAAAACACATTTAAACAGCATTCTACAGAGAGAATACCAGGACAAGGTTGGGTGCATTAGTAGCAGAGATTTGCGGGTATTGCAACGTTTGCTCCGTGTACCTTTCATGCACTGACACAACCCCGTAGAACAGACGACATTTAAGGGGCCACATGGGAAACCGAGAGGGCCCAAGCACTTGGTTTCTTCATCAGCGAGGGGTGCACCGGGTGGCTGTACAACCACCCCGACTGACACAGCTCTGCTTCCTAGGGAAGGACTCCACTGGTCTTACCTGCCCTCGCCAGAACCACCCAGGGAACGCTCACATCAAAAGACTGTTTTTTACTATGTGAATGGCTCCAGCCCCATCTGCCCCAATTACTTCTCATTTGTTTATTATATCATAAATATAACTACATCTAAGAAGAGGAATTAAGTATCCTTCCCCCTAGAATTCTTCTAAGAGAATGCCTGGGAAATACACCTCATTCCCTACTTCACCACCCTTTAAGCTCTTCCAGGGGCTCCAGGACAGACAACAGCACAAAGGTGTCTCCGGTATTTAAACATCAGTGATTCTCACCTGCTACCTCGGTCTGTGGGTAACTTTGTGCTCAAAGTTACGGCAAAGGTCTCTGCAAATTAACCCGCAATCTCTCTCATTAGTAGCGGTTACTGAGAAATGGCGCAGCTGACTTTTAGCAGAGGGCAGATGTTACATGAAAACTCCTTTTAGTGATGGACAAAAGTTTCGATGCAGAGCTCTGGTGTCTAGTTCTTGTTTGAAAAGTGTGTGGCCATAACCAGCTGTTAGCAGCAGTCACAACACAGCGCTGGTACAGGCAGACATGCAGGATTACTATACCTAAAGTAGGTGCACTTGCACTTCGACTGCGATCTTCAGAGATCCAAACAACGCACATAACCACACGCAGCACAATGGGAGAGAACACGCAGAGGGACAAGGTAAAACACAGTTCAAAACTTACGTCAGCAAAATACAAGACAAAAGGAAGGGGATACATGAGACACATGCGCCACACGCAACGCTGAATTCACACAGAGATTAGGATTATCAATTCACTGTTAATCCCCCTGTCACAAAAAAGAAATGCAGTAGAGCTCTATGGTGGAGAGGGTAAAACGGCACCACAGGCACTTCGGTGCAGGGAGGTCACTTGCTCCATGACACATTGGGCAGGTGACTCACGCAGGCTCCCATGGGGTGGCAAGGATCTGGACACCAGCTTTACAGATGGATGCACTGAAATCTGGACAATATAAATAACTTACTCAAATTCACAGGACCCTGATCTAGATGGCCCATCTTCCAATCCTTTATGACAGCCACAAGTACTCCACTTTGTTAGACAAATTAATTTCAGGTGAGACAAGTGATTACACAAAAGCACACATGAAATAAACCAAAGCAAAGAGTCTAACCCTCAGAATAGACCGTACATCTATTCCAAGTAAGCTAGCAAGTTCCCATGCCGTATGTCACAGGCAAATATGGGCAGTGTATAATAAATGTGTAGGTATGTTATTTCTTTTGAACAAAAGTCTAAAAATGTCTTTGAGTAAGTAAGAACAGGAGACTCTTCTACTCAACAAAGCAGAAGCTATCCCCCTTCAGGCTTCTGAAAGATAGACCTAAATTTCTAAACCTCATGCAGGAGCAAGCCAAAAACTTTAGATGAACGGCAGCAGATCTGATGCACAGATGCTCACTTGATGCTTGAACTGGAACACTGGAAAGACTACTACAGCAGAGCAGTGAATGCAAGTAGGATTTCAGTTGGTGGCAACAGTGACTTCTGCATTAAGCAGAACATTTTGTTTATTTCATTGTCATGTGCAAACCTCACCAAATGACAATACCAAAACAACCCCCCCTCCATTACAGGTCCAAAAATCAACATGAGCTTGAATAACTTGTCAATCCTGTTCCTGTTGTCACCATCTCTCTTTTGCAAGGCTGCTTAAATATACATAAAATAAAGAGGAAGACTAAGTGTTGCTGCCTTGTTTCTGTACATCTGAAAATCTTTTGAAAGACAAACTGAGGAAGGAGCCAGGGGAAAAAACAAACCACAAATCCCATGTGTGAACTACTGCCAGACAGCTCGCATTTCAGAACAGCAGCAATCCACTACAAGGTCCCAGGGGAGATATCACAGCGAAGGTTGAAACACATCAAATACTTCATTACATCAGTGAGGTTTGTTTTCTGTTGTTTTGGGGTTTTTTTTTGTTGCTGTTTGATATTTTCCAAACAAACTACTGAGAAGAGTGCCACCAAGTCACAGTGAGACTAAGGGTGGTCCTCCTCCTTCTTAAGACAGTTATAGCTGTTGTTAAGACCCTGCAAAATACACAGAATCTGCATACAGGTGCACAATACCTACCCAGATTGGGGGCACTCGCGGTCCTCTTGCTATTTTTAATCTTGAAAAAGCCTCGTCCAAACGAAGATCTGGCTTTACGGGTACCAAAACTATCCTCATCGCCTGTGCCGCCATGAGAAGGAGACTTTGGAGGGAGGGTTGCGAAATTATTACCTTCCACAGGAGGTTTAACCTGCTCAAGTTAGGGAAATAAAGATTCAGTATCAGGGAATTGCAAAAGGCCTTTTGAAAGAGACTGCAAAGTGACTGCTGACAGATAACCTGGAGAGTCCCTCTCATTTGTTACTACAAGAAAACAGAATGTAAAAGCTATAAAGGAAAACAAACAAGATCTTCATTTGAATATGGTCAGGACCCAGGATTACTAGCACTACTTTCCAATAATAACATGTCTTCTTTAAGATGTTTCTCAGTTTCTGCAAGGCTGGCTTACAGGTATGAAAAAGGTAAATATACAGTCCTGGAAGGCTTCGAACTTTTCCAGCTTTCCAGGCTTTCTGTCTCCCACACTGGGAGCTGTAGGGGCAGTGGGAAGCAAAGAGAGAGAAAATACCCCCACCGTATATCAGTTCTCTGCCAAGTGTCAGACAGCTCTTTTTGTCTATCACTGCTCTGCAATTTCAGAATTAATGGATTAATTGACTATGTCCACTGCCAAAGCTGAGAGGAAATGAAGTATCAAGCAAGGAGTATAAATACCAGGACAGCCATCAGACACACCAGTTAAGCAATTTAAAACACTAGTTTTAACCTTGTTTCACTGTCTCTTTAAAAGAAGGAGGAAACAAATGCATTCACAGTTCAAATATGATCCTTTGGCTCTTGCTGAATCGATACAGCATTCACCCTACGAGTGGTATCTGAGGTATGTTTGTCTCTGCTCAGGTCTTCCTATAGGTAATAATTGTTGCATGCAAACTATGGCCATATGGTACTGCAGGGTTACTGTTCTGCAATGACAGTCTTTTTAGGAACACGGTTACTACTCACAGAAAACAATTTGGAAAGCCAAAGTTTTTTAGAGACACACTAATAAAAGGTAATTACAGAGTCAGTAAAATACTTAATGGTTAGCTTTGCTAATTATCTAGTGGTACAATATGTGGGGGAAACATTAGCTTAGACGGTAACCTTATGCTCAACCAGACTGGAAGATAATCCATGTGTGAGAAGACAAGAACGTGCGAGACACTACAAGCCTGACACTGAAGTGATGGTGACAAGCGTCATATACTCCTCGCTATCTTGTCTGCGGGTCTGCTGTTCCCCCTCTGGAACTGCATGCCGCAATTTCACACAACTGAGCCTTTCAACACCCGCTCACTGTCTGTGTTTCTCCATGTACACGCATGAGTGCGCACACACACGTTACCTCTGTTGGCTTCTGTGCAGAGTCTCTGTCCTGTTTGAGAAAGATTAAGAAAGACATTTAAAAAGTCAAGGTTTATAGCCCGTATTCAATTCATTATGGTTACCCGGAGTTAAATTCTGACTGAAATACCATTCCCTGCCTATTTTTTTTTCCCCCAAAATAAGTCTCTCCAGAGCTGTATTTCACACAGATTAATTCTTGCTTTCTTTGAGGTCAGTGAGTTGACATGAAAATACTGTTGCTTTAGTTTACTTTGTAAAGGATTAGCTGTGTATATAATTAGTGACATGCCATTTGTTAAGGCACTAATGAGCACAGCTGGCTGAGGGGGACCCAAAGCAGGAATCAGACAGGGTAGAAGCCAAGTAGATAAAACATCCATAGCCTCCACTCCTTGGCTGTCCAAACGAACCAAAAAAAACCCCACCCCAATCCATGAACTCTAGCTCTCATCATCAAGTTTGTGTTACATTTTCAGTCCTGTCAACATCCCTCCTGAGCCGTAAGGCACATGCTCAGTGGCTTGGTTATCAGGGAGCTCAGCAGCTTTTAGGAGTTTAGGCTATCAAAAAAGAGCACAGGAATTGCCCTGATTTGATGACATTATTAGAGGCTAGATGCTTTTGGTCACCTCAAAAGAGATCTAAACTGAAGCTATCACCAGACATACAAAGGCTCAGTATTTTGTTCCTAACCACCTAAAACATAGTCACCCCAGAATGTATTTTATAATGCATTAATTACATGGCCTTCCAAAATTATTCGCCTTACACACAGGTAGGAAGTGGTAGTGGGACTTACTTTCTTCTTGTCTTAAATCAGAAAAGCATATCAACTGAAAAAACCCAAACCTCATTATCTGAGGAAAAACACAGGAAGACTCTCAGGTAAATGCCTCATGCCAAAAAAAAAACCCCACCCAAAAAAGCTGTCTGTGTTTTCAAGGACAAATTTTCTCCTTTAATGAAACCTGGAAGATGTCACATGTACGTGACCATTGCTAACACATGACATCAGGAGTCCTACTCTGACTCAGAATTTCTCAGAAGGCGGCAACAGAGCATCCACGGGGTCACTGCCACAACAGAGACATCATCCCTATTTCTACAGGGAAGGGAGGAAGTGAGAGACCAAACTAACCGCTTCGGATGTCTCTTTTCTCAAACTGCTCAGACTGCTGGACTTCTGCAGTGAAGAAGTTCTGAAACAATGTCATAAAAACAAAGCCAAGTTACTGGAATTAAATTTGCTACGATAAACACACTCTCAGGGATCAGCTTTAAAGAAAGCATTATAATACATGATGAGATATACTAAAAACAAAGACACTTTGAATTAAGGCAATCAAGGCACTAATCAGAGCCCACGCAATTTGATGAGATACTGTAAGAACATCCATATCGTAATTACTGCTGCTAATGCTTCAATGACATGATGCCTACCTTTGGGTATTTTGGGCTTCTTATTTAACGTTGTATTTTCAGAAGCACAAGCTGAAGTTACACAGGCAAAGGAATTGATATAAACAAAAGCTATGAAAAACAGTATTTTTAGCAACAGGCTTCGGACTAATTCAATCCTTAAAGAAGTCAGGCATATTAAGTCAAGCATGTGTGTTTTATCTTCAATTCCATTTTCCATTTCAGACCAGATATCTCCCAACTGCTGGTGGGATTTACAGACTAGAACACTTAAGTCTGGTTGAAAAGAAAGTTACCATTAAAGTTTTTCCCACAACCAGATATAAATTAAGAACAACTTCACTGAATTTTAAAGTTACCTCTCTTTATACCAACATGAGGGGAGTAGAATTTGGCTGTAGGAATATTCTTGTGGCACTAAGTCACTCAAAATAAAACCAGCTGCTGAGCCTCATACTGTGTACCAGACAAACCCTGTTGACTTAGGCCCCTTACTAACAAATCTCTTTGACTCAACTTCGAGTTCATAAATAGTCCCACTGATTTCCCTAGGGAATATGGCTATCTGGCAGAAAGTAAATTTTTTTTCCTGTTGTAGTCAGCTGATCACCTTTCTCCCACTATCAAAAGAAAAAAGCAAATCACATGCGCATGTACTACTGAAAACTGTAGATTTCAAAGTGTATTGACAGCCTGCATCCCAATTAGAGATGCTTCACAATGTAAAAGAAATTAACTGCATATGTGCGCAGGTAAAGCATTGGAAAATAAGGATCATGAAAACATTGGACATGAGCAGAAAACTGATGACCACTAAATATCACCTTGGCTAGAATTAGTTGACATATTTACATGTGTATGTAAAATATGGGGGGTGCATTGGGGGGGTTTCAAATCAACAATCACATATAAATATGTTTCCTAAACATTATTGATTATGATACTTACACTGGGCTATCACACAGCTGAGTTTCTGGAGAGGAACCTGTTGACCTTCCTTCACTGTGAAAAAAAAAAAAAGAAAAAGAAAAAGAAAAGAAAAAAGTAAGGCATTTGGGGATCCCATCCAAATACCTTGCTGATACGGAAATCCTATCATCTCAGCCTGCTTTAATCCTGTTTTCACTTCAGCTGTTATGGTTCTAACACGTGGCAAATTTTGCCCTCTACAGTGGCAAGTCTTGTAAAAGATAAAGGACAAAGGTGAGCTCAAGAGCCCCAGGAAAGACAACTCGCACTGTTAAGTTGATGAAAATACTGCACTATTCAGCTTAAATAAATGCAGAGGTTATAGCATGTGTAGAGTCTGCAGCAGCAACAAGTAGTGGAGGTCACCGGCTCCCTGCGAGTCACACACAGTGCGGGCATTTTGCTGCAGGTTAGTGCTCTGTTTGTTTTCTTCCAAGATGGGACACAGATGAAATCCCTGCTGGTGATGGCTAGAGCTGCATGAGGCACAGCACAGCAGAAACCAAGCAAAGCTGGTCTTCTGGATGGGATGCTTTCCTCGACTAGAACTGGAAAAATCACACATCGACTTGTGCTTGCACTGATTTTTCACATCAATATTGATGACGGTTTTAAGCCAACAAGATTTCCTTGCCTCTAGATTCTTAGTATTAGATTTTCATTTAGACAAAGCCAGGGATTCGGACCCAGAAGGGAAAAACCCTAGCACAGCCTTTGTCTAGCTGCAAGTCCAGTGTGCTTTTCAGTACTCCTTATGGTGCCAAGTCCAGATCTGCAGGGGCCAGGTTTCCTCACCCACGCAAGAACGGTGCAGGCTTAGCAATGCTGGAGGAAGCTGACAGCCACTTCTCACCCAGGAGGCTGCCACTGGGTTCAAGCACGGGGCCCCCCTGGGTGCCACAGCTCAGGCACAGCCCTGGGATGCAGCCACACATCCCCATCCCACCTTCCCTGGGACGCTGTGCCTTCACATTTTGTCGGGCTGTCAAAATCTCATGCAGGGCTCTCATAAGAGCACGCAAAGAAATATCTTTGCATTTCATCATGCCGAAGGACGGCAGCAAGGATCTCTCTTTCTCCTGATCTCCTGAAATGCTGCTTGGGTTTCCTTCTGGGGCTTCATTAAGAGCCCAAGGTTAGAGCTGGACAGTCCTTTTGTGGCAGTTTTAGCAGTGCCTTACATCAATCTTTACCAACTGTGGAAAATGTCTGAATGCAAATCATCAGGAATGCATTTGTGCTAGCACAGCCAACACTATCTCAGCCAGACCTAGATGATGTAAACCTAGATAAAAATAATGATTCTGCGTCCTTCGTTACATTAGATCAGTTTTTCTCTCCTTCTGTTAATTTCTTGCGAAGCAGCTGGTATGGAGTATAAGTGCCGCTACAACCACAGTAACCAAACTAATACTTGCTTACTGAAAAAGATTTAATCTATGTGCACTGAAAAAGATTTAATCAATGCACTTGATAACAGGAACATAAGCTTAGTTTGCTATAGCTAGTCAACTGAACACTAGCCTTGTTTAAGTGACTTAATGTCTTGACAATACAGTAATTGACAGATTATTACTCTCATTAAACGTCACAGAATATTTGGTTTACAATTGAAAAATACATGGAAACAATAATACCTCATTTCAGTTCCAGGGTCTGGCCTAGGCTGCGTTTTCACTTTCTCTGCAACAGTTTCTGAGCTCTTGGATGTTGATGAAAAAGAAGGGATTGAAATCTGTAAAATACTGGTGTGGATCTGTAAGGAATTCTAAAAAGAATGAAGAATATGTGTTACGCTTTTAAGCTGAAATTAAGCAGTCATAAATGAAAAAAGAGCAACAGATAAAAAAGAAAAAGAATTTGAAATAAGGTTTTTAGAAGTGTTTTTCTTCTTTCTTTCTATTGTAATACAATGATTTACTACTTGAAAGATGGCACTGAAGATAAAACATGAATCGCTGCATAGATAAGCTACAGCATAGACAAAAATCTCACGTCTCCTAAAGCTGCCTGCTAAATCTCTCTCTGCCACAGATCCCGTGAAGGGTAGTTCACTTTTCAGGTTTAGTCCTGTCCTCAGCCACTCAGAGAATACCAAAAGCTGCTAAACATTTAATTTAATTTAGTTTTCTTCATAGTGTGTTCATACTGTTTAGTTAAGTAAGTCAAGTCTGACTCAGAGCTTTAAGAGAAGAGATCTATAGGTTTATTACTGGAAAATGTGATTGTAAAAATCAGAAATTGGACCACAACCTACTTATCATTTAACCGAATGGATGTAATGATGATTGCATTCTTTTAAATATGACAGGATACATTAAGTAAATCCCAACATGTTTACTTCAAGTTCCTGACAAATTAAATGCAGCTCCTAAAACAGCTATGTTTGACATGAGAAGTAGTTCCTATGTTTGACAGGAAAAGTAGTTTAGAGCCATTTTCATGACAAACACAGCTATTTGCTGTCTCCTGATCCCATTTGATGGTTAAGAAAAATAAACTTAACTGAACTCAAATGAAACTCCTCCAAAAGGACAAGGGACATTACTAAAAACCGTGCAACTCTGAAAAAATCTTCTTAGAAACTTGAGTTTTGGCATCTGCAACACAACATGAATCCAGCACAAGCAATGTTTTCAAGGAGCGACGGCATTAAATGAGGAAGGAAAAAAAGATACCTCTTCGTGAATATTTACGTTAAACTCATCGTGGATTGGAGATGCTGTTACTGGGGTTGGGGACAGGCTTTTCTCCGGGTCAGTCAGACTTGGCGTGTCCAATAAAACTGTGGAAACAGACCCTGAATTCAAGAAGTCTTCACTGTCACTTTCCTTGCCTGAAGGGAGAGAAAGTGGAAACTTATTGGTTTTACTTCTGGATACATGATGACCCTCGCGCTCCCATGCAAGGCGCAGCTGGTGTGCTCATTTATGGGCCAGAAAGGGAAGAGGCTAGGATTTTAATTTTTTTTAGGACAGACTACAATAGGAGAAGAGAAGGGGAGTCATTGCAAAATGTTGCTTCCCAGTTCAACTACCACCACATATCAGGGTTGGAGCAGAGGGAGGACATACATCTGATAGCAAAAAGCCCAGCAAATGCCCTCAGGGCATTTAGTGGGATCAGTTTCAACAAGCTGAATAAACCAGAGTAGTTATTTCCTGTCCCGTGTTCTGGAATTTCACTCTAAATACTTCTTTTCCTTTATTCACTAGGGAAAGACCAGGGGGTCAAGTCTGCCTGAAACTTAAGATGTCTCTATGGTATCTTCAAGTTACCCATAGGAAAAACACAGCCCACTGCACAAGAGTCTAACACCAGCTTTTAAAGTGACTACATTATGTTTGCAGACTGCCACAGACTGACTGTGTCTCATTTAATCAACACCGTAGCCTGCACCAACATCCGGCATCCTCTGCTCCCAACGAGCGACTTACTGCTCCTGAGCTGCCTCAGTACCACCAAAAGGCTTGGATTTCCACAGTTGTCATCGATACCAGAGTACTGACAATGACAAGAAAAAGCTAAAGGCAACCAATACTTTCTAAAAAGTGAGCAGAAACTTAGCACCAATCACTAAAGATCTGATGCAAATACAAGCCAAAGTCTGTTCACAGCAAAAACCTCTCTCACCCATTTTTCACTGCTTGAAATCTCCGTCCATGCTCCATGAATTGACCATAAAGCACAGTTCCCAGAGACTCGAGGCCTGTTTTAACATCCTCCTGTCTTTGAAGGCATAGCACTGCATGGAACAGCAATATCTAGACTGAGAGAAGCTGCTGCCTGAATCCACTGCTGCACCCACCTCAGGGCTGCAGTGCTTGTGGGGAAGCTCGACAGGCAGCTGGAGACCGTGCTCAAGGGCTTTCACACGGCCCTGGAGATCAGCTGGCGCCCTTAGGAGCGGAGGTCAGGATCTCCTTATTGCAGTCACCGCCTCCCCACAGAGATGGCCTCTCAGAAGTCAGGCAGAAGCAAAGAGGGGCACCAGGAACCTCTCTTTTCCCTGGCTCTTAGCCCCAGTCTCAGCAGAACGTCCAGATGAGGCTCTGCCTTCCACTTTTCCTGCCTCGGCCCAAGACAGCAGACCCAAGAGCCCAACCATGAATCCACCACCACAAAAATACATATTTTGCCTCCTCACTCATTTCTGGCTATTGAAAATCCTCACTCTTTGAAAGGATCCCTGGGGGCTCCTAGATCCCTCTCCTAGAAAGGTCATCCACCTCCAACATTTGCATGGACAAGAAAAGTCCTTGTCTGTCCTAAAGAAGCTCAGGCAACAAGCTCGGGTCAATTCAAGTTCTGTGGAAGGCTGGGCTGGCCTCTGGTGGCCTTCAGAGGACTCAATGACAAGGGAGGTTTCCATAAGGTGGTAACAGAACACTGGCACACAGGCTTTTAAGTTGCACATATATTATACATGCATACATTATCAGAATCCTAATGTCTAAAATTTGTTGGCAACAGCTCTTTCAGAGGACAGTCACCTACAAAATGCAACCTGAGTGCTGAAAGAACAGGACACTGCAGGGAAAAAACCCACTGGGCCAGGATTATTGCTGTAAAGGGAGATGCTCATTTTCTAATATCTAAGTGTTTTCATCTGAAAACCCAGAACAATTTCAGTGTAATGTTCTACATGTGTTTCTTTTGATTTTTTTCTAAGGGAGACAGGAGAGGGATAGGGTATTCAATGCAATTACATTGAACTAGTGACCACCTCAACATTTATCACTTTTGGGGATCATACGTTCCTGGATCTGGAATCCTACACCAGTCTTGGAACATACAGAATGGACCTTTACATGTTCCGGTATTTATTATAGCTACCATTTCAGCCACACAGCTAAGCTCATTATCTGGTGGCAGAGGCGGCTTTTCTTTTTTGGGGTGTGTGAAAAAAGACTGGTAGGAAAAGCCAGCCTGGCCCCCACTGTGGTAAGGCAGGAGAACTATTCTGCAGCTGCTGCACATGTTGGTTTGTGAAGGCTTCATTACACGTCAAAGATGTGGTGTGGCATCGCAACACAGTCCTGGCAGCACATCTGTTTTGCTACAGACATTTTGGCAGCTCTTGGTTGGGCATTGCTACTACAGCGCGTGCAGCTGCTGGGGTGGTGCTGGTTTGGCTTGTAGGAACGTGCACACTCAGGCACCGCTCTGCTCAGCTACCAACTCCCTCCCCGGGAACACAGGTAAGAGAGAGGAACAGCAATTTTTAGCAGTTACTGTAGCAGCCAACCCTGAAAGGCATTTCAGGAGGCTATGTAAAGAGCCTGAGAGCTTATCAGATTCAAACTAATTTTACAAGGGGGAAATAAGCAACCTGACAAGAAGTTACTACTACCAGATGGTGAATGGGACAGCACCCAAACGTGCAGCTGCCTGGACAAAAAAGGCAATTTACCAGTTCACACCAGTTGAAGAACTGGCTTTTACTCTTATCTAAGAGATGCCTCCAAAGATACTAAGTCTAAGAGTTGGTATAACACTACCACAATGCACCTAGAGTTTAAATGAGAGTAGAGTTCATTTTTTTTTTTGATTGTACAATACCTTTTTTACCTTGAGCCAATATCACCATGTCTTGAACTTTCTTGTACCTATTCAGAGACTGGCGAAGCTCTTCTATCTTCCGATCCTAAAATAAAGTAAGTTGTGACTGTGCTTCTTCCTTCAGCAAATCAAAACCAAGACAGACAAATACTAGATATTCTTCAGTTTCATTGGTTGTGAGACTAAAAGAAATGGGAAGTGTGGGTGGGACAGGACCCAGAACTCTGAGAGGCTTTGAAATATCAAAACTGGTAATTAGCAAAAACTATCATCTGGTTGATCACCAGAATTGTCCCAGCCTTGAAAGTGGATTTCAGCTCCCTCGTTAAGTCAAAGATAGAGTATAATAAATTTGGCATGTACAAAGAAAGCAGTAATCAAAGGATTTAGGACTTTGGTCATCAAAAGAAAACATCCTACAGAATGCACATGCATATGAATGCGCAAAACCATACATGAAAACAATTCATACTTTACAGAAAGCCCTTTCAGAAATGCAGCTTGTGATATCTCATGGGACTTGTATGGAGCTCTTTACATATTCAGAACATGGTGTAAATTGCATTCGCGCTGAATTGAATGACACAACAGCGTAAGGACTCTGTGTACATGCGACAGAGCTCATAAATGCTCAGTTGTAGTCCCTTAAAGGCACAGCAGTGCTTCTGAATATAGTGAATTATTGATTCTTACAAATTTGACTTTTTAATTGAATTGTGACAAGTTCATATGTGAAGATTTTCCTAGAGATTTAACTCAATCTGATGAATAATTACTGAAAAAATAATGACTTTGCTACCTTCTCTTCATTTGCTGCCATTAGAGATTCTACCGCCTTCTTCATTTTCTGTACCTCTATATCTAAAAACACAATACAGTTCTCTAAGTCAATTTAAATAAGACAGTGTAACGAAATAAGAAAAACAAAAAACCTAGAAGCAACTCGGTAATATCTGAAAGTAAACCTACAAATTAAAAGACAAAACACAAACCACTTAAATTCTATTTTAGATAGAAATGTATAGAAGAAAACCCTTTTTCTCAAGAACCTTTTTTCTGACATTTTTATCACAGAAACGATGAGATTCAGGAAATTTCCTTACCCACCTCCCCAGCCTTGCAAAAATGGAAAAGTCAAGACTAAAACTACTGCTTGACTTTCACTACCTCTCTCTTTCAAACAATCAAATAATTGCAAAACAAAGTGTCATTTGGACTTAATAAAACACATCCTCATTACAACAGTCAACAAACACCCCAAACGGCATCTCGAAAACCCACTATACAAAGCAATAGGATTAATGTGGATATGATGAAGAAAGCACTGTGCAGTGATGCTTAGTCTTAATTCAAGTATGGATGTAGAAATGAGGACAGCACAATGGAATGAAACAAGTATTTGCTGTGATGAGCAGTCATGCTAGAATATATATTGTAGTTTTGACTTGGAAAAGGTCCCTAATACAGACATCAGTGTTCTGCGCTTCATCTATAACCCTTATTTACAAAGAAGTATAAATACACGGAAACATGTATGTTCTAACAAGGTTAAATTTTGGAGGTGTTCTGGACTAGAAATTCAAAAAGAATGGAAATAATCTCAATTTTTGCTAAAAATTTGCCTTGCATAAACGAAGTAAACTTTACATTTCATCACAAACACAGGCAGGTGGCCAAATTCACAGGCACGAAAGCATTTTACCTGGTTTTAACTTCCTAAAATTTCTCAGAAAACAAAAGGAGTGGGAAGAACATTTTCCTCCTTAATGAAATGCAAGAAGAAAACAAGCTGCCTGGCTGGCTTTCTAGATAAAAGACATTTAGACACACTGGGCTAAAACTGCAACTGATCCAGTTCCAATGATTTTCGTTTAGTTACGCTAACAGAAAATCAGGTTTACTGGATTGTGCATTTGGAATGCACATTACTGGAACTGCATTTCATTGAGAGGCAACTGTTTTGTGAGTCTCCATGAGACCAAGTCTGTCTTTGCCCTTCAGCTTTTCTTCAGAAAACTTTGTATTTCAAGTGTGATATATCCACCTGTATTCTCAAAGTGTAACTAAGGGTTATAGGTGATGCAACCTAACAATGTTTGTTAAAGCAGTTTTGCAAACACATGCAGAAAGCTATTCTGAAAAGCACTTCTGAAATGCAAATGCTTGTGGAAAGACATCAGAAACCTTACTTTTATCTTTGAGCTTCTTTTTACAATTTTCATCTGTGCAGGAAAATCCATTGGATTTGAAATTAGCATGAAGGTTACAACATTAAATAACTTTTAAGACAATATTGGTACTTAAGGAGTCAACTATTCCTCATGTATTATTACAGAAGCAAGCCGTTCACGCTTTCAACTTGCACTTCCCCTGTAACGTTCCTAATGACACAAAATAGTCTCTCTGCTCTCATACACAACTACCCATCTCAAGGATATATTTTTCAAACGTACATTTTCACTTGTAAGGCCTCAGAAAAGGCTTATGCCAATAGATTACTCTTAAGCTAACACTTTACTGGCAAAAGCCAGCTAAGCGATAATGTATGCATAAGTGGTCACTTCTTAGTGATCTTATGCAGTGGTTTTGAACAGATCATTTTATTAAACAAAATGTGACTATCTACACACAGCATTTTCCTCCTTAGATCAGGAGAGGAAACTAATCTCTCACAGCTTAATTTTTCTAAAACATGTACTTTAAAAGCACAATCTTAAAATCAGCAGTAACTATCAGTGAGATACATTCAGAATTGAAATTGCAGCAGGTCAAAAAACTCTGTGGAAAAATTTTGTGAGGCTTTAAAGAAAAAAATTCTGATTTTAAATAAGTTCCCCAATCTAATTTTTCCCCAAATAAATACTGAATTTGTTTCTTCTCTGCAAGCAAATAAAAGAATTATCTGACATGTAAAATTTCTGTGCTAATTCGAGCTTAATTAGGATTTAGACTTATCCAGTGCACAAATAAAGAAACCAGTCCTCAGTTTCACCTACTTACGGCTGGGTCCACACTGAAGATTCGGTGGTGCACATCATACTTTGGTTTGCAGTATGGCTTTTCCCCTTTCTTACCAGTAAGGGGTGTACAAGCAAAGCCCAGCACAGATACCCACACAGAAAGTTCCCTTCTCAATATAACCTACAGAGAACTTGTTGAAATTTGTTTAAGGATTTCCTTGCCAATATAAACAGCATCTTTTGAGGCACAATGCAAGCCATGTAAAGAGCTAACTAGGGATTACTTAGGCTAGTTTAAAGTTGATTAAGAACCTGCTATGACAGTTGCGTTGTGAATACTCACCTAAATATGTTAAAAGAAGTAAACACGAAGACAGAAAGTATATGAAAATTCAGGCTTTTATCTGTTCTTTCCTGTACAACCATTCATGGAAACATGACCTCAGATGAGATGTCTAAGGAGGACATGGTGAGAGAGCCTCTCTTCTTCTTACCTCTGTCCAGTATTTCAATTCCTTCTCCCTTCAGCTTGCAAACCAATTTTTCTTGCAGTCTTTTAACCTCAGCTTCCTTCTGCTCCAGTTTGTCTTTCAAAGCTGCGAGCTCATCCTGTAACAGACACAAAATCACTCAGTGACAGCTTCCACCTGCATCTGAGACATTTCCAAAATTCGGTCCTATGAAGCGCAGTGGTCAGGCCCTCAGCTGGTGGAAATGACCGAGGGCCCCCTGACATTTACACTGGCTGAGGGCACACCCGCCATACTGCCTCTGAACATCACAACAGATCGCTGAGACCGTAAGGGGGCAAAACCAGGGGGCCTATGATCCGAAACTGTTGGTCTCATGTATAATGGAAAAGACATTTTAAATCTAAATTTAAAAAAGAAAGAGTAAAGCAAAAGAAAGCAGATTTCTTACTTATTTAACCTTGCAGAGGCAGAAAAAATGCAGGTGATGAGGCTGAATGCTAAAATTCACAAACACTTATTTTAGTATTTAGGGGGCATTTTGCATGTTCAAAGCTGGACAATTATGGAACTGTGCTTACACCAGGCTGAGGACAGTTTCAGAAATAACCACTGCTACTATGAAAGAAAAATCAATCATGACACCATCAAGCACATAAACACATACTGGAAAGCAGTTCAGACAAAAATGTGGTACCTCTGCCACAGTTTGGGTTTGCTGATCAAGCATTAGGAAAGGAAGTTTAGAGTTGAAATTCGTGGGAATAAGACAGATGGTATTTGGGGGAGTTGGGGTGTATTAGATAAATGCTGTCAAATTTTAACTTAGATCTAACCATCTGCACTAGCAAGTGACTGGCACGGATCCATGCATTTAGCTTTTTAAAATTTGAGTCAAATCCTACCCAGTTTAGTAACATGTTTCTTTGATGTCCGAGGATATCTTGTGCAACAGCATCATCAAGACAGGACCCTCAGTGCAAATGTACCCAACACTGAAAATTTAATTTGTTCAGTTTGTAAACAAAACAAAACAAAGCAAGACTCATAACGTTGGCATTACTGAAGTTTTAAATCCTTAAAGGAATAAACCAAACTAGGCTTAGGTATGTTTCTGAGCTTCCCTCAAAAGATCTGTTGCAAATATATGGTGATGTCTGCGACCCCAACTATGGCCCAGACTACAGAATTTCCAGAAATCGGCTCCTGTTTGCTCTGAAGCATCATTAAAAAAATAGATCAATCTTAAAATTGTCAAGAAATCAAAGCTTCTTCCAGAACAGTGGTTGGGCAATACAATCCTCCAGTGCTCCAACTTGGTACTGATTTTGATGGGATTTCTGCCAGTGTAGGACCCATGCTTCTCCAAAACAAGACCATCTCTTGGTCACTTGAGAAGCTGCTGTTATACCCATGGCTAACTAGAGCTGCACGTGGTTGTTGATGTGTATTTCTTCCCCTGAATTAGAAACACGATATGTAAATTTACACGTGGGAGAGGGGACAGTATAAAAGAATCCCTATTTTCTAGCTTCTAGCTAGTTTTCATGAATATGAATAGTCTTAAAAGGTGAGAAAAAGTTACATTTGAATAATGGACATAAGCTACAGAACAGCCAATCTTCCCTTGGAAGGGGAATGATTTTAACTCAAGTCTAATTCCATTATGTGTAACCTATGCAAAGTTCACAACACTAAAATCCTCTCCCATCTGATGTAAAAGCTGTTTACAAGGAATAGCTACATAAAGAGCTTTCCACATCTAATGGGAAAGGGCACACTGCATATCAACACACAGCAATTAATGAAGAACAGAGCATGACAGCACAATGCAAGACAGACTGTAAAATGGTGGAACATGAAGGATTCAAAACAGGCCCAATGTTACCCAGAAACTACTACACCTTTAGCATCTGGCTTTTTTGCTCCATCCGCTGCTTTTCATATTGCATCTGACCCACTTTGATTTTCATACTAGAAAGTTTGGCCATTAAAGACTGGTAACAGAGACAGAGGAGTGAGAGAAAACTGAAGATAGAAAAGAGACAAGGCTAAATGGCAAAGAGAAGTTAGACACTTGCAGAAACAGGCTGTTAGAATTACTTAGGTGAATGGTTTCTCTTCATAAGTGGCTGATTTTTAGCACACTTAGGAAAATACCCTCAACTTTGGTCTCACCTGTGGCACGCACCTTATGTACTGCAACTGGTGTTTCTTGACACATGTGAAACAAGGGTCTAAACAGGTCATAAATTTACTGCTAACAGGCAGCTGCATGCTAAGTTATCCTTCATAAAAAAACAGTGCCTAGATCTGAAAATCATAGCACGAAATTTGGAAATAACCCCTGATGCTAAGTGAGTACCATGAAATCCCTGGGCCTGAGTGTGCTCAGGATTTTGCGGGGTGCAGACAAGGACTGGGGGAAAGAGAGCGAACTTCTAAAGCCTGACTTACACCCTTCTCTGCTTCTTCCCCTCAGCCTCACTTACTTTGGTCGTTTTCAGTTTTTTCTCATACTGGAGTCTTTCATTGTCCATTTCTCCCACTCTCAACCGCAATTCATTAATTTCCTGGATCAAATCCTGAGTGAGGGGAAAAACAAAACCAGAAACAACAAAGAAATTCAGTAAAGAAAACACAACAATAGCTACCCATTGGTAGGACCGTAAAACCACAGCAGCAATAAAAGGCGCGTCATACACAAAAACACATCACCCAAATTCATAGCTAAGTCAAGCAATTCAGAGCTTCCTAGATTCCCCCCCTCTAGAACCCAGGGACTGTATTTCTTAGTTTCTGCATTCCTGCACTGAATGCAAGAGGGCAGAGGACAAAGGGAGACAGAAATTGACATTGTATTCCTGTGCTAAGGGCCAAAGGCCTCCTGCCCCTCTGGCTGCTCAACTGCTTGGATGTTCACCACTACAAGTGGGAAGTGGAAAACCGTGGCAGCCATCCTTCAATATACAGAATCCACATCCTCTCCTCGCCAGTCTCTCCCACCCCAGGCTCACCAGCCATCACCTGCCTTTTCAAAATACGAAGTGATTATGGCATAAATCCAGATTTGTGCCACTCAAATGAGCCCCTCTAACTGAGGGCTGAATGGAAGAGTCATCACTTGTTTAAGCCATCACATGGCTTTAAACTGGAAGAGGGCAGGTTTAGATTAAACATTAGGAAGAAGTTTTTCACTTTAAGGGTGGTAAGGCACTGGAACAGGTTGCCCAGAGAGGTTGTTGAGGCCCCATCCCTGGAAGCGTTCAAGGCCAGGCTGGACGTGGCCTTAGGCAACCTGGTCTAGTGGGAGGTGTCCCTGCCCATGGCAGGGGGGTAGGACTAGATGATCTTCAAGGTCCTTTCCAATCGAAACCATTCTATGATTCTACAAGCACAAAGACATATGTGTTTAAGCATCAATGGTGTCACTACATCTGAGCTTTGCAAATTCAGCCCGGCTTGGAAGAAACTCAGCCACCACCAGCTCACATCTGAGCTCTTCAGGAGAATGGCTCAACCTGCTGGCCATCCTCCTGGAGAGACCTACCAGGTATGGAGGTCAGCCCTGAGCGCCACCAGCATTACAGCTCCCTTCCTGCAACAGTCAAACGAACCCTGAATTCTACTGCCCCACCAAGGTGCAAGGCACTCTTTCTCCAAACCTTCCTGTCCTCTAGATGGGGAAATGGGATCTTAAGTGGCCATCTGCAGACCTGCAGGGAGCCTGGGGGACAGCCAGGACAGAGTGTCCCTCCATATAAGAGATAACGAACCACAGCTTATTGGGGAAATGATCTTCCTGCTCAGCACGGGAATACATTACCAGAAGGCTGTGGCTTTTGCATAACTCAAAGATGTCCAGCAAGCTGCTGCCTCATGTATATCTCACTGACTTTTAGTTTGTGTATGGACACCAGATCAGTGTTACATTTGTGTGAAAAAAAAAAAAAAACAAAAAAGAAAAAAAACCAGTTTATCAGCAGCTACTATAATGCTGTATCACCAGGAAACTCTTCAAAAGAGAAGATAAGTTCTTTATGCATCATAGAAAACATAAGAGAACTTGTATGGCCGTATAACAGCTTTTAAGCTACCAAGAACATAGTATGGAACTTTGGCTGGCGTGTCTGCCTACATGTTAAGGCAAATCCTATCCATGTCAAGCAACAGTGTACAACTGTAAGCACAATTTTTCAGAGCTAAGTGTATAATTAGTAGAGATTTATAATTTATAAATTAACAAGCCAGCAGCTGACATTTAGAGGGTATTCACAGGTCACTGGTAACACCTGCCTTCCAGCCCAATGCCACATTTTCTAAGCTTACAAGCCTCTGGTTATTATTTTGTGCTTAATGAATCTGATGGCAATGGAACAGCATCTGTATTTCTTTAGGAAGATCAAAGCTCAATTACCAGAACTACAAGGAAAATCAAAATACAGAACATTTTGATGCTATTAGTAATTACTACAGCTAATGTATGGCTTTTGGATTTGGATACACCTGCAATTCCTCACTCATTTTTCAATGTGTAACATTTACAAAGCACATCACTCTTCTAAGTATAAATGTACACGGATGTCAGTCTGCATGACTACATTAACTGAGCTGTTTCTTATCAACACCGAGTGTTCTAGATGTCTAACAAATCTATGTCTGATGGTCAGCTTTGACACTATGACAATTTATTTGTTTGGGGCTTTTCTCTCCTGTAGCCATCATTTTTGCTTTGGCATGGTCCAATGTCAAAATACGATGTGTAGTAATAACTGTTGAGGTTGTTGCCTACATATTTATCAATTGAACTATGTTACTTCTAAAATACTGGAGGAGGAGAGGGAAACCAGTTACCTGTATTCAAAAGGCCCCTCTGAGCAAAAGGAATAAACCAAAACTCCACTCCTTTGATGAAAAAAGTTAGCACAACCCATATAGATTAACAGAAATGTCAAGATGCACTCACAATGTCATGGAAAACAGAGCAATCTTGCAACCAGAATCCAAGAGTGTAAGATCTTGGAGTAGAAATGAAATTCTTCTGCTTAACTTGGTATAGGCCTCATGGGTAATTGGACTCTTTACCACTGCTAACTGGTCACCAAAAATACTGTACAATTTGCTCAAGGGTTAAATAGAACTAAATACAAGTCCTAACAGCATGCTTTACCCTAAAAATATTTTCAGTTACTCTCTGGCAAGTGCAACATTAACTCACATTTTGAATTATCTACAATGCAATAACTGTAAATGACATTCATTCTCATTTTTGAGGCAGAAGAGTACATTGAAGATTCACCAGGTTCCATATACAGACCCTCATTAGTACAAAAGAGATGCTCAAGCCTTGCATAAATGGAGGAAAAAGAAAAGGCCCAAACAGGGCTGCCTCCCCTGCTACTGAATTACTACTTAACTTTGGTCAAGCTACCGGAGGTAGAGATTGTCAAAGGCACTGAAGTTCCTTGAGAAACCCTAAACCTCCCAGTGTATTTCACTTTCCTGCTTACTTTTTTTTCCACTACTCTTTGTTCAACTGATTTTGACTAAAAACCTTTCACAGCAAGGACTGTGCTTTTCCCGCTCTTGCAGCAGCCCCAGCAAGGAGATAACAGCATTGTTGGAAACCGGAAGGTGCCAACCATTGTAACTGCTTATGACCTGAAGAGCTTTCGGGACCAGTATGATGCCTGAGCTGTGTATGTCCCCATGGCACTCAGGGTGTTGTACGGGCTTATCAGGATCTGAGATCAGACCAAAAAGCCACCGAGTTCCCTGGCTGACTTGGATGAACCAGCAGTAAAACAGTCACCCACATGGTGGCCAGTGTACGGCACCTGCTCTGCTCGCATTTAATACCTCCTCTTCGGGCACCCATAAATGTGTTCAAATACCTGCCCTGGGCACAATGCGTGCTCCTGTCTTACAAAACCTGCAAAACAGGAAAGAGCCATTAAATGGTCCTCTTCTGATCCAGGGTCAGGTCCCCCCATGCAAACACCCAACAGCTGTTCCTTGCATGGGTCCATGACTGGAGCTGACGGGGTGGGACATACAGACTCCTTTTCCTTCCCCGCTCATGTTACTTGCGCTCTTCATGGCAGAGCCAGGGAGGCACAAAATTCAGAAGCTTCCTTACTGGCACTGGAAACACAAACTACATTTGTAGTTTTGCTCCACTCAGAAATTCATCTGCACAAAGGAGACTGGTGGTGTTTAAATTATGAGGAATTCCCCATGAGTGAGCCAGTTTAACCTCTGGCTGCTGCTTCAAAGACCACGTCTGGTTATGGACTCCTCCCTAAATAAACTCCCTCATACGATATTTTCTTACATAAACTCAGCCCAACTCAGACCACCCGTGCTCCTAAAGGAAAATAATACCGGTATCTGCTGAGAAAGCGGAAAGACTGGAATGATTTAAAGAACAGAACAATTCTAAATCTCTATTAAGTATACAATTAGCTTTGAAAGAGCTGCATATTTGTGAACATCTAGACAGGAAAGTCCTAGAGCACAAAGGAAAAATAAAAGCTTACACACCTAGTGAAGCATCTGTTTAGAGAAAGAATGGTGAATATGAGAAACCTACCAAGCCGGAATGGGAAGTTGCAATGGAAGACATAAGTCAAAACTGGGTAATATGAAGGATTTAATCTGAATGGTAATTCTGTAGGAGACAGTAGCTCCACAAAAGTTGTTTTAGGATGTCAGTGCTTTTTTTTATTTTAACTGTCTTTTCCCTAAATAAAAACAGAAGCAATATTGGTAGTTTTTCTTTCCCAGTTTGGGTATGATTTTTTTTCCATTTTGAACACTGCATGTAAATGCCATAATATGTTTTATAGTAGAGTATTTTAAATATCCATTTAAATACTCATCTCTGCTGGAATAATTGATCATCTATTACTTTAAACAGGAATATAGTTAGATCAACACTGAATAAAATATTGTGTACTTCCAAATAAGTCCTGCCTCCAAACTACCTGTCAGAGATTTCACATGGCTGAGACCCTTACAACTAATTAGCCATTCATTTCCACTGAACAAAATGGAAATTAAGACATATTATCCCTTTCAGTGTCTAAGCCTAAGCCTTTTTACAGCCATAAAGTGTTGGAACAAAGAAGAAACAAAATAAAAATTTCTATCACACTAAACTACATCATTCTGGTTTTCAAAGGAAGGGAGGAACATTTTTGTAATAGTTCATTAGTTCTAGCATAAATATCCAGAAAATAAATATATATAGCTCCTAATTAAAGTAATTACTTTTTAAACATAATTTAGATTATCTTATTTTTAAAGACATTAAGCATATTTCAAGGTATTTCAAAAGGAAAGGTCTTCATAGCTGCCATGCAGGTAGCCTACAGAGTTGCAGCACACGTTGTGGTCCTCACACTAACCACTTTTCTGGGAACAGAGGTAGCTCCACATACACCTTCTTGGTCTGCTGTCTGAATTGTGCTATTAAGTTATGGAGAGACTGCGCTCCAGGAGGGAAATGAAAGAAGGGGAAGTACAGGAAAGCCAGCAAAAAATCATATTAAATAAAAATAGGAATAGAAAGAGAGGAAGCAAATCACCCAAAGCCCAATCACTTTTGTTACCTGTTTTTGGAAAGCATACGAAGCCACAGGGTGTTTTTAAAAATGGAGATGCAGTGGAAGTTCTGAAAGCACCCACTCACTGCAGTCATTTGGACCAAACATTGCCTCCCCAAAGCCATTTGCTGCTGCTGTCAACTCATTTATCTATTGTTTGGGCTGCTTATGATAGGTGTCAGTATACAGGAGAAGAGTTATCTGTTGTGAAATTTACGAAAAAGCCGAGCACTGTGTGGGCAGAGAGACCTCATGGGAGCTGAGAAAGCAGCCGGCTCTTAACACATCTCCTATGGATGCAGAAGACCTTCAATAATTCCTTCCACCTTCCCACCTGCCAGTTTCTCCAGCATTGCCTGGACTGCAAAACCAGCCCCATTTAAGGCAATGCTGTGATCCTTCACTTAACATCTGGTACCAATCTAGAGGAAAAGGTAACAGGAGGCCACATGAATCCGATCCACAGCTTGGCAGCACCCAGATGTGCTACACTGCAGGAACAGACACCATCATCACTACGTAAATGATCACCTTTCAAAGCTGAACATGATTTGAGTCACTAGTTTTCAACCTGTGGACTTCTTTGGGTCTGCGTATTACTTCAGACAGGCCCAAAGAAATTAATTCAAAAGCAAGCCTAACTTTTGCTCTGATGCTTGCAATACAAGTGAGGAACGACACTTCACTGGAAAATAGGTAGGAAACTGGAAGGGAGTTGATAAACCAGTGATTGAAGTAGAAAGCGTGAATTTTGTCTCCTGTGATAACATTATGGTTTCTTCCCTTCTAGAAATGAATGACATCTGGAACATCCACAATACAAACATCCAACATTTCAGCTCATTGATGAACCCAGAACTGGAAATTTTGTTTTGCTTCCTAGGCAGACTCCAAGGTATTTCTGATATGGGACATGTCACCCTGGCAGTGAAGCTTGGCCTGACTCTTGGAGTTTCCCGGAAGAAGTGGGTTTGCCCACCTGCTTTGAGGCTTTCTGTCGTCAAACACGAGCAAGGCTCAGCTACACAGATCTGCGGTGCACAGAGGGCAAAGACCTCAGGAGAGCGCTGCCAGGGATGGCAGCTCCAGGCTGCAGCTCTGCCCGGCACTGTACACCACGGGGCTGAAGCCAGGCTGAGATGAGTAACCGCTGGCCTCTCGGTCCTGGGCTTCTGCGGGGCTGGGGTTTGAAGTGAGGCTTCAAAATGCCCTCACGCTGAGACACCTCATTCTCTCTGTTACTGAAACCAAAAGTCATGTCTTTTAGTGTGCCACGTCTTTGCACATGCATGCTTTTTGTACTTGTAGTGGGCTTAAGCTTTTGCCTCAGACATGCCTTACTAAGACGATGACAGTTTCAAATTGGGACAGGAGAGTGCAGTATGTTCATGATTTTATTTAAAATCCATGCTAACTGCCATCCTTCCTGAGATCTGATGGCAAGAATCAAAACCTGGTTTTAGAAATCTTTCTGTGTAAAACCAGAGTTTACCAAAGAAGACACTTTTTATTTTAAGAGATACATGTTTTAACCTTAAAGATCAATTCCCTTCTTGCCTGGCAAAAAAAAAAAAAAAAAATCCCATGAAATTTTCAGGTTACATGAAGCCACACACAGCTTTCACAAATTCAGTTGGGTTTTACTCACCTCTGTGTCTCTGAATCTGTCCTCATAGTCCAATCTATCCTTCTCTACAGATGTAAGCTTTAGCTTCAGAGTGGAAATCTCTGCCATAAGATCCAGCTTCTGAGTTTCAAGGGATGTTCTACTTAAAAGCTCCTGATTCAAGATAAAGAGGAAGAGAACAGAATTATTGATCCAAGGGGAAGAAATCAGTGATTTATTTCTACAGCTAAAGGCCTCTTTCATGGGGAAAAGCACCACGCTCTTCCTTGCACTCTGAAGCCCTGGGACACAGCTATCACCCATCTGACAGACTGCAGGCACCCAGGATGCATCTGAGATCACAGGGGCACTACCATGGGCTGGCTGCCAGGATGAGAAAAAAAAGCTCGTCTGTCATCACAGTTGCTCTGGGCAGCAAGGAGCTTTGAGGGGAACCCACCCATCCTGCCAGAGGCTTTAATCCAAGTCTCTTTGAAGCTCAGTGGGGAAAGGCTCAAAGAAGAGCAGGACTGGATTCCTACAGTGTAAAGCAGCACTGACATCACCAAGTACAAAGACTTTAAAGCAAATATGGTAGAAAATTATCACTTAGTTAAGAGATATCAAGAGGTGCCAACACCTTGAAGTGCACTGCTCTCACCGAAGCAAAATGCCGTTTGTTAAGAAAGAATGAAGACAGACAGCGAGACAGACATGAGCCTGTGAAATACCTGCTGCAGCATCTCTTCCGTGGCATTCAGCTTCTCCCTGTGCTCCTCTAGACAGAACTCCAGATCCCGAATCTTTTCTCCTTGGGCTTCCACCTGGTCTGTAAGCACACTTACCTGCACAGTGGAGAAAAAGGCACGCATATTTAGTACCTTGCACCCATGACATACGTGTCACCATAAGAACTGTATGTGAGTAACAGTGCTGGCTGGGTGACGGATGAAATGGGACCACGGGAGGAGGAGGAGCAGCAGCACAGCTCTGCGGTGGACACAACATGTGGCGAAGGCGACAAGAGAGAAGTGAAAGGTCTCCCCTCATGCTTACTGGAATTTCAGCCAACGTTCTGGCAGACACAATGCAATCCTGCATCTTTCCTCCTGACTTGTCCTGGAATTTTTTGAAAGAGGTGGCTGCTGCATTTTACAGCTAATAATTAAGCCTTTCCTGTGACAATACATTAACTAAAACCCACTAACTCCTACTTTAACAACCAAATAGCTAAACCTCACTGCATACAATTTATTCTGCTTTCCAAGTGATTGCACACAGTGTACCATGGCGTACATGACAACACCTTTGAGACTGCAGACAGATTCCCATTTTGCCTTTTTTTAATTAAGTTTTGTTTTAAACAGTCTCTTTTCGAGGAAATCTGCAGTACTGCTGGGAACAGGGGCAATCTGCCTAGAGCAGAGCTCAACGTTGTCACAGCCCTTAGGCCAGGTCCATGTCAGGGGACTGCAGGATGCCTGGCAGACCAAGGGGTGCCAGGTAGTCCCAAATCTGATGGCAAGAGTAAGCCAGCTGGCAAGAGCACTCAGGGCTGACCCAGTCCAGCCCAGCAGCAGGTAAGCAGGACCACCGAGGAGCTGCTCATCTCCTCCTGCCCATTGGCCAGTTCCGCAGCTTTTGTCACCTTTCATGAGGACAGGACAACTGTCACCTGATGCAAACAGCATGTGAATGGTCATGGAAAAATGGTGATCTTAAGGATATACATGTACGTAAGATGGTGGTCGCTCTGCAGACCTGCTCACCTAACAAGATTCAAAAAGAGATCAGACACACAGAAAAAAAAGCCCTTTAGATTTTTCCTGCAATCCAAATTCACACCTATCCTTAATCTGTGTTACGTCTCAGATACCAGCAAGCCTTCTGAACACTGTCCAAGACGACACAACTGCAAATAAATCCTCAGAGGTTTTATCACATACTATAAAAAAGTCTTACGAATGCAAGAGCAGAAAAAAAAATAATGTAGGTGACTACTCACTTGCAGAACAAGAGATTCCTTATCATTTTCCAGACGAGCCAGCCTTTCTTGATACACATCTCCATTCCCAGATATATGTCCGTTAGTCTGAAAAAGACAGCAAATATTGTGTTGTCAGCTATTGTACCATAATCATTATTCAATGTTATCAACACACTTAAGGAGTATTTTCAGTCTGCACAGGTCAAGAACAGATTTAAAGTATTCCTCAGCCCCCAAAGGGCTACAAATCAAATAAACTGTCAACAAAGGATACACAACCACCATTCAAGACAAGAATTGTTCAGAGGCTTAAAGATGAGAAAGGAAGAACCTTTTGGTGACCCAATTCTGCAAAATTCCCTTACCGTGCATTCAGCATTTTGTTAACAAAATTTGTGCTCAATGATGTACTATGCTAAGCCATACTTGCAAAGAGACAAATAACCCAAGACATTCAGCAAGTGAAAAAAATCAACGTACAATCTACAAAATGTGCATTATGCTTCTTGCAAGTCAAACAATTTTTTCTAAAAGACGTAGTAAGAGACATCCTTTTACATTAGGCACATTTTACTGGGTATGGGTGAACGTCTGCACTCTAAACGCATCTCTCTGTAAAGCTGCCTGAGGCTAAAGAGAAACAAGAATACATGTTAATGCTATCAGAGAGTTCAGAGGAATCAGCAACTTTCTTTCTTCGTAATAACTTCAATGCTCTTGAGCAGCGAGAAGGATTTTACTCTATCCATATTCAAAGCTGTCTCAAAGCACTTTGCAATGGACGCCACAATCAGATCTCGGCTCAAAGAAATTCTTGTTCCCATCAATGCATAAATCACTTAGAGGAGTCTGAGAAGCTGCTCTGAAATCCAGCACGCTCAGCGCAGAGGCTCCCACCAACTCCAAGGGGCCTTGATTTCCCTCTGAATATGTGATGAAAAGAAACTGGGCGACGGATCCTCGTGCCCCTGTGAGTCCCCCCACAACATGAGAGGCCACCCCCACGCAGGAGCTGCAAGCCTCGGGCTCCTGCTTTGGATCTCCCTTTCACACAGCCTGTCTCCCCCGATTGCAGAGGATGCCTCAGGAAACCTGCCAGCTAAAACTCCTTTGCTAAATTACATGCCTGACTTTGGGTGATGGGAGAAACTGCCTTGCTTGAAACCAGAGGAGTAAAATGCCCATGAGCACCACTTGAAGATTAGATGCAAAGCACACAGAAGGGGGTACGAAGTATTTGACCTCACCTTAACGCTCTCCTCAAGAAACCAGGCTGTGTCCCGGCAGCTTGTAAATCAGTGTGCAGTTGCAAATGTGTCTTTTCAAGTATACATGTGTAACCTTTAAAACATGACCATAACATCTCCCCTGAAATCACTAGAGCTACAGCAGACCAAGAAAGGATGCTCCCTCGTAATTTGTACCAATACCTCATACCATAATGACATGCTGAATCTAAATTATTTAGCAGTAAATTATTAGACCTTCTGACAATCATGAAACTAAGCACTAAGGCAGAAGTATTCTAAATTTCTGAATTTGTTCTGTTTTACCCCTGTCCTCTACCAGAATTTAGCTCGTGCCATAGGATTTCCATTCAAGATCAGTGACTTATTCAGTTTTGTTAACAGTTTTAATTTAGGGGAAGAAGTCGAAGAGCTTCCAAAATAAACTTGTTAGCTGCTCAACTAGCAGATTATGCTTTAAATTTTGTAACTTGACCTGTATGCAAAATACAAAAACAAGATTTTTGTATACTTTTGCTATTCTGTAGCTTCCTTCTCATGTAAAGACCTCCAACACATCTCGGGCACTTACTCAGCCTCCAATAATACAGCGTCTGCATTTTGTAACATACAACACATTTATCAATCCA
The DNA here is from genome assembly GCA_008711295.1 of Anarhynchus alexandrinus. Classification (NCBI taxonomy): domain Eukaryota; kingdom Metazoa; phylum Chordata; class Aves; order Charadriiformes; family Charadriidae; genus Anarhynchus; species Anarhynchus alexandrinus. The sequence goes on along the minus strand of VUYV01000812.1, from coordinate 13,372 downwards.
GTGTGTGACCCTGATGCGGGAAAGTGATACTCATCCCTCATTACAAGCAGGTGGCCAAGGTGCAAAGACGACCCTCCATCCTGCCAGGGCTCATACGAAAAGTCCTTGTCAAAGCACAGACTCCCTGCCTCCCAACCACCACATCAGCACCGTAACCACTGAACCTCCTGATACCTCTACTCAGCACAACCAGACACAAATTAACTAAAACCAAAGACTGCGTGAAGAAAATATGTTGAGGTAAGTATTGGTTTCACACTACAATGAACATGTCTTTATGATGCTGTGAAAACCGATGAGGTGTTAAAGCAGAATGTTAGTCATTGTGCACAGCATCTTGCCAAGACACCTTTGTTGTTAAATTCTGTTCACATTTCTCAAAAAAAATCCTGCTCAGCACATCATACCTGGCTTAAAAATAGGAGCATTTAGAGAGAGTTCAGGACACAGCTGCACATTGCCATAAGAAAAGAGGGAAGAGGTGATGGGAACCCCAAACAGGACTGGAGTAAGGGTTGCTCTCCCACAAACCAAATGCAAAGATGCCTTTGCTGGCTGTTCCCAGAGATATTTTGTGAAATCTGCATAAAAACAGGCCTCCTGTAGTCCACCAAAACCAGAAAACTTTGTGTACAACCCAACAGCAGTTTGCTTTTTGCCTGAAGTGTTGTAACTTCTGCATAAATACCTGGGACTAAGTCTTCATTTTAGGTATGAAAAGGCAAGGAAGTCATTGACTTTGGTTTCAGTGGGGAAAAAGCTGAGAGTTGGAGAAAGGACACCACAGAAAGGCCAAGGCAGCTGCTTCACAGAGCAGCAGCCCCAGCACCTCCTACCGTGGCGCAAAGCTCAGGGGCCTGCAGGCAATGGCCGCACGATGCCTTCGTGCATCTCTCCTCTGCGCTGTCTTCAAAGGTAAAAAGTTGATACCTGGCATGATTTTCTTACCAGAGAGATGAGGAAGGAAGACATGAGATTAAGCACATGAAAAGAAGAACAGGGTAATGATGGCAGTGGGCAGGACTGAAGAGAAACAGAGAGGGAAGATGCCTGAAGACTGGATATGGGAAAGCATCAGGAGATGGGGTAGAGGGAGCCCCAACAGGGGAGGAACAGGCTGCAGGGCAGTTTGAAAGGTGCCAGGAGATCTGGTGTGTCCAAAAGCTGGGTGAGCAACACTCGGTGTGTTCTTCAGGAGGAGCTTCTCTCCACCTAGGGACCCGCAACCTCACCTACGACAGAGGGACTGAGCCTGGCAACTGCTCACCCTGCAGAGCAATGGCTCTGCTTTGGGGAAATGAAAAAAAAACAAACAAAAACTGAAGAAAATAAAGAAAAGTAAATATTTGATTCAACAGCAACTACAAGCATATTTGGGGCACTTGGTAGTTCTGGATCAAATCTGTATCATCAAAGTCAATACAGGATTAACATAGTTTGCTAGCTGTGTAAGACAAGCTTTGCCATTCTCCAAAGAAGGCTCTTTTTCACCAGCAGCTTAAAATCTATCTTCAATTAAGTGGTTAGACTTTGCATGTGTTTTCAATTTAGGGATTAATTGCAAAACACTGTATGCGAAGAGAACGCAGATTTACCAATACTGATCTTAATCCTAAAAACAAAAGAACAGTTGTCACGATCCCACTGAGGCTTCGTAAAAGTTTGAGGTTAAGCATTTACTTAAAATGTCTTATAAGATCAGACCCAGTGCACTTAAAAACTCTTCAAGATCAATCCGTGGCTAATCTGTTAAACACGTGTGTAAGCTTTGTCTGCAATCATGTAAGTGTAAAAATCCACACGGCTCTGGAGGGAATTATTCCTGTAGTAAGTAGATGCATCACCAAACTTTCACAGCTTGCCTGCCCTCAGTCTTTAATCCCTTTTCCCTGGAAGTGAGTTAGCATTCCATACCGCAGGAAAGTTTCTAATAGCTGCTGTTTTAAACTTCCTAATCATAAAAAAAATTTAAAAATCCATTTCCTCTCAATTGCTGAATTCTCCTTTCAAAAAGAGAACTCATTTTTAGCATACTGCAGCTGATATCCTCATTTCCCTTCATTTTCTCTTCTGCTTTTGAGACAAAATAAGCAGCACAAATCACGCTGTTCTTGCTGTAAATGCAATTTGACTGCTATAGAAGGAGCTGCCACTCCACACCATTATTTTCTTGTATGGCAGATTGCACTGACTGTTTTGACCACCACAGTCCAGCCAACAGTTGGGCAAGAGAGCTGTCCCTGACATCTCTTTCCTGACCATCTGGAGTTAAATTAGAGCTCATCAACATGCTTATATTGTTCAGATCATTATAATATAAATTACCTACGCTCAGTTAAGCACAGCTACTGCTGTTCTGCTTGTTCACTCAGTTTTAACTGAGAGTCCCTTGCAAAGGGGCTCCTCCAGCCTCAGCTACCTCAACATCACTTGGTCCGCCACAGGCAAAGCCTCCAGGTTTTCCAAATAAAGTATTCGCCACCGTTTTCCCTGTGATACAGAGCCGTGACAGCTTCACCCTCAGTAAGTATCGATTCCATCCCAAATTCATGCTGCTCGAATCTGTCTGAACACAATCTGTACCAGTGTTTAACCAGTTTGTGTGGGAGCCCACCGCTGCCCTCCCAAACTGGCATCTCCTGCATTTCATGCCTCCCTACTCATTGCTCTGAATATTTGCAGTCGGCTCCACACGCTCCGGCAGCAGGCAGGCGGACCTGCTGCTAAGCTTTTCCTAAAGTTTACAGATTAGTTCCTCCTTACAGAATGAGCAGGGGAAAAAAAAAACCCCACAAACCCACTCAAAAACCCCCGCATTGTATGTTAAAGGCTTCGCTACAATAAAAGTGAATTCTGAAAGAAAACCAGCTGAAGACAGACCTTCACTCTGAGGAGTTTACCTGAAACATTTCCTAAATATAACTAACACAGCTGTTGAATAAGGAAGACGCAACCGTTTCAAAATATTCAGTTTCTTCAACAGCAGCTCAGCTGGTATCTGACACAAGAGAAAGACGAAATGCTTATTCCCTACCAGTGTTGCCCAGCTATGTATGGCTTTGTCACTGGGAGAAATGCAAGAGCCAGAACAAACACCGATAGCCTTACCTTATTTAGCCAGACGCAGTGTCCGTGAATGTCCCAGCTATACTCCATGCTGGTCATGACTATCTTCATGCATTTAAGGACACGAGTGGCTGTGGCAGGCAGCCGAAGCCGAGAGCTGCAGCCCCAGCACCACAGGCACCCGCTGCCGTCAGGGCTCCTCTGAACCGAGACGGAGAGGTTAAGCGACGGCGGGTTTCCTCGTCTAACCAAGGACGGAGGCGAACGTGGCAGCAGAGTGGGAGATGTGGGAAGCGGAGCGGCGAAGCAGCAGCGCTCCTCAGGCGGAGCGAGCAGCTCCTCTGGGGAATTAACACATCAAAGCCCGGGAAGATCAACCCTTCTCCCAACCTGAGCCTGCCAGCCGCCGCCGGGATCCCAACACGCAAAGGCCAGGCAGCAAGGCTGATGAGGATGGAGGCAGGGGGGGACACAGAGCTCTGTGAAGCTGACCTGGAGTAAGGGCAGCCCCACGCAGGTGGCAGCTGGCCACCTCCACCGTCGCTTCTTGCTGAACAGCCCCCTGAGAGGGCAACCCCCTCCCCTGCACCCTGTTGGCACTGCGGGAACCATCCCACCCAAAAAACACATGAGAAAAGAGCTATTCTGATCCTTTTACCTGACTACAAGGTAAACAGGAGGGGATTTTCTATTCTTGCTGGGCTATTAATTGTAAAGGCTGGAAGAACACATGTAAGTCACTTGTAGGCGCCAAAAAAAAAAGGAAGGAAAAAGTTGCCTCAATTGTCCCAGGTCTCACAAGTGGCTTGTCTCAAGTTTAATGTCATACTTAAGAATGACATAAAATGCAACAATAACAACCAATTTACCCACTAACAGCAGCAGTGTAACAAATCCTTAGTATTTTTGACCATGGAGCCTAGCTCCAGGAGTCCTGTGACTACCTCAAAACCCACAGCTTTTATTATTAAAAGGAAACATTTACAAGTACCGTTGACAGATAAAAAACCCCAAAAGATGAATACTGAATAACCTGGAGCAGAAGCTGTGTTTTTTAAGCCAGACTGATGCATTTTGTATTTGGAATGGTGATTTTCGACAGCGCTGCCCTATGCTCCAGCGCAGGGCGGTACAGGTTGTTCTTACTGCCAATGAACTCATCCATGATGCATGAAGATGCCACACCAAGACGTGCTATAAATGAGCCCGTATTATCTTCCAGTGTTAAAAACACACCAGTCTGGATGATCACCTTTAGCAAGAAGCAGGGTCCTGTGTTTCAAGAACTTTGAGGGTTAGATCTCTCACGGACAAAAAGTATTGCTGGGAGGCAGTTTATGATGACAGGCTGAAACAGTATCACAAGGCTCCTTTCATATTGCAACTTGAGGAGGGATCTCAAACAGTTGTTTGGTGGTAAACGGCGATGTGCCACCATAGGACCTTTCGATAGCTAAACTCAACATAAGCACAAGCGGAGCCAAATGAATGCATTGTACACCCATGCTGAGACAATCAAACAACAAACTTTGGTTTGAAGACAAGATTTTTCCATGAATAAGAAATATGAGCTGATTTCTGGCTAACCAAACCGCTTCCCCGACTTGGGAACCACCCTGTCATCCAAATAGGCCAATATATTTATCTCTGTAAGATTACAAGCTATGTTTATCCAGCGAGGAACACTTCTCTCTGAAATCTAATATCACCTCATATTAACTCTCATTACTCCCAGCCACTCCCTGGAAGAACCAGCTTCTTGAAAAAGTGTCAAAATTTGAGGCTGGTCTGTGAGATGCCAGATCTGCTATTCACAGCAGCAACACTCTGGATCGCACAAGTCACTATGGGAATCAGAGCTCAAGCTAACTATCCTTTTCAGACAAGCTGAAAATGTTCTTCAAGAAATCTTTGGAGACTATGAAGTTTGTTTTGCTTTAATGATCTTACAGTAAACTTCAGAAATTCACTTCTGGAGTGAAAAAAAAATAAACAGTTTTTTTTATATATATATTCAGAAAGTCACTTCCAAAGCTAAAACCACAGTTGCACTCACTGTGGATTTTATAGAAAAAGTATTATCCTGGCTCTTTCATTTCAGGAGCACATCCTTTAAAGAGGAGAAGGCACACAACAGGACCCACATACACAAGTTCAGATCAGGAGCTTGGGGAAGCTGTCTCTGAGGTGTGGGAAGGGACTGTCCACCCACTTCTTTCTACCCTTCACCCTCCTTTTTAACAAGACACAGTTGGTTTCTTCTTTCTGTGAAGGTTGTTGCATAAGATGTATTTTAAAAAAAACACCAAAAAAAAGCAGTCAAGAAAAATAATAACCAGAAAAAGTGTGTCTCTTGTTTGTTTCAGATGAAGAAAATCTGGAGCAACGTTCATAACTGGGAGCAAGGTTTCTGAGAATTATTCTTCAAGAGATGGATCTATCAACTTCCAGCTGGACAAAACAGGGCTGCCTTGGTCTTGCAAAAGGCAGTTTCATTTAAAATGGTCTTGTTATTGGTGATGATGTTACAGATTACTCACATGCTGTCTATGTTCAAGCCAGAAGCTCCATTTTCACAGAGTACAGCACATGTTTTATTAAAGCATACATCAGAATACATCAAACATTTCTGTTGATCGGAAGAAATCTGAAAAGTCTCCAAAACTTTGGAATAGTTATGATCTGGCTATGGATTTCAGGTCTGGTCCCCAGTGAAAGCACACAGTCCCAACACGTCTGAGCTTAGAAAAGGCCTCAGTCCCTTTCCAGACTTTGAACAAATGGCCTCATCTGTAATTTTAACCACGACATTCACCTGCCCTCCATTTGCACACCGAGACATGAGCAGGGTTTCAGCAACACAGAGATCAGTTTTGAGCTGTAGACGGATAACTAGAAATGACATGTTATAGCTAAACTGGCTCATTTGTGAAGCAGAAAGCCGCATGTACAACTTCTCTGAACTCCCCATGGGGACCATCCGATTGATTCCCTTGTAAGAGCTCTGCCAGATGTCCAGGCACCGTACATGTGCTCTGGTGTCACGTGGCCATCTGGCATCCACTGGTTAAAAAAAAAAATCAACACAAGCCATTTTAACTCATTGGCCCTTTTTGAGCGCTTGCATAGACTTCTCTAACTCACTGAGAGGAGCAGAAAGGAAGTGGTCACTAAACAGCGGTACAGGGACATGGGGCAGCCAATTCTGGCATGGCAAAACTGAGTGCTCTGCCCCATTTTACAGAAGCGAGCAACTTTGGGAGACTGCTGTCAGACCTTTTTTCCCAACTAGGACATCAGCGGTTTCCCTGCAGGGGCCAGGAGCGGATTTTTCTCTTGTGACACACTCTTTGGCAACAGTGAACACTATTTTTGTTTTCCTCTGAGACACGAGAGACTTGCTTACAGCTTCGGAGGGGATGTCACGCACCAGTTCCAGCAGCTTGGAATAGCCTGATAGATGCAACTTCTTCATGTGTGGAGGATTAATCCAATTTCAAACCAAGGAGGTGTCTTCCCTTTCTTGGTAAGGATGGGCATAGCTGCAGAAAGCCTTTCTGCAAATCATCCGGGCACTTCACGTAACACCTTCCTGCTGAGACAGTGACTGGCCACACTGGTGACACCTGCAAATCCCATGCTTGTAGCACACTACAAAGTGTAACATTCAGTCTTTCCTACTAGGGGCTTTAAGGATGTCAGAGAGTACAGGGGCAATAATTTGAGGCAGACTGAGGAGAAGCAGAGATGGAATACCTATTTTCTGCAATCTTTTGTAAGCACAACCCCGGCACATCTTTTCCAGTGCTTGGGAAGGACTAAGCTGAACGGCACAACAGAGCCTTTCCTCTCCCAGATTCAGCCCATGGCTGCACTGAGAACCGTTACTGTCTCATTGCCATGTGGTGATCCACATCACAGGGGTCTGAAGGACCTCGTTGCAGACCCTAACAGCCAGGCATCCCTAGATCACACATTTGCCATCACAAGGGGCAATGACTGGACTTCACCTCATTAACCTCAACAGGCACTGCAGTCTCCCGCCACGCTGTTGGGCCCCTTTACTCCAGAATAACATGTGGTGGATCAGCATCACTAAGCATGGACTACTGATGTTTATGCACAGCATGGGGAGCAGTTAATTTTCCAAGGCTGTTTATTTGGCATACGGACATTTTTTTATTTATAAAGGCCATACTTGCACGAAACCTGTGATGTCCCTCGATTTCTGCTCCACACAGAGCAGAGACTTGTTACAGCGATGTTCACTGCTGTACATTACACATGAAGGAAACGCTGATGTTAGCAGAACTCCGCATGTTTTAAAGATCTGTCTCGAATGTCACCTCTCTCTCCTCCTCCTGATCTCAGCGTTGGCTGCCATGCTTTGACAGCGAGATCCAAATCCCACTGGAGGCAGTGGGAAAGCTCCCACGTGCTTCATTAAGTCTCGGGCATTCTCAAATGAGTAGTTCAAAGCAAAGGAAAAGGGAGAAAAAAACCCAAAACTCTCCCCTCAAAACCATTCGGCAAGAGCTACAGAAGTGAGCCCAGGTCCTCGTCTCTTCCCCCAGCGCGGGGCACGGCCCATGTGCTGCAGGATGGCACGGCCGGTCACCCAGCCCCAGCTCCATGCCTGTGCCCGCTCCCCAGCTGCAGGCTGGGCACACACAGTCCTGCACGTCACACGTGGGGCTGTGGCATGCCATGCTGCAACCACACACCAAAATAAATGCCTGTATCGAGATAAAAATGCTTTTTTGCAAGATCCGCCATGGCTCCAGGGTGACTGAACCCTTTCTGAGGGGGCACGATGGTCGCCCTGGGAAGGGACCGGGTGACAGTGGCTGCCCGTCCCCAACAGCACCAATGCATCGCGTGCAACACAGAGCCACCACGGTGGCCCGTCCTGCATCAGTCCCAGCCTTCACCAGATCTGGCATCCGCATTTCAGCAGCATAGGTTACCTTGGCCAACACCAAGTGGCCAACACCTGGACACTGCTGTAATGCAGATGTGGAAAAATCTGTAGAAGTGCACACCCATTGTTGCTGTCGTTGTTACAGCTTTAGGCTGACTTAAACCCTGAAGCACGGCCTCTAGTAATAAGTCTTGACTTCCACTGCTGATGCTTCCCCAAAACCTGTGCACGCCCACACCACCACAACGCACACCCTGCCACAGACCACGAGCACCAGGACCCTTATTTGGCCCTGCTCGGAAGTCACCAGTCACAGGGCACCTGGAGGCAAAGCCAGTGGGTCCTTTGAAAACGATGCCGTGTAACTCACCTTCTGATAAGCACAACATTTTATTTCCCAGCATAGTCTTCAGGTAGCCTCCACTTGAGCAAGATTTTATTTTTTTTGAAAATTGAGGGCTGGGGTAAAAACAGTCTTATCAGGTATAATTTGGGGTATTTTTAAAGCAAGGGTGACAAAACCTGGTAGATTCACAACGCAAAAAATAAAAATTTGGTTTGATTTCCAGGTTAAAGGGATGCTGAGCTTATACCACTCACTTCTGTTACAAACCAGGTAAGGAAGCTCAGTAACAATGCTGGTCCCTGTAGACCAAAAATGCTGCCAAAAATGCTTTCTAGTGAAAAGTTCATATTGAAAACAGCTTTTTTTCCCCCCATTTAAGTGTCTGATTCCTGTAAAAATGCCTTACCCAAACCTCTGAGATGAAACTGCAATTACCAAAATTTTTTTTCTCCCCAAAACGAGGCATGATGGTACATCAAAAAAGATAAAGCGCAGGTCAACCCACTGCACAAGGTATTTGAGCTACAGCTTTTCCAAGGCCCCACAGCAGCGTCTCCAAACCAAAACCTCTTCCCTTTGGTTCTTTGAAACCTGCTCTAAAACTGCGTAAACCACAGCCCTGCTGCCTGAGCTGGGCTAGCTAACACACAAAACAAGCACGTTACGGGTGAAGCAAGGCGAGACCGTACCATTTGACTTTGGAGCCATTCGATCAGAGCCTCCGCTGTCGAGTCCGGGACCTGGCAGCGCAGCCCCTCTCTCTCATCCGCTTCCATCATCTCCAGCAAGCCCCGCAAGTCCTCCACCAGGTGCAGCGCCCGCAGGCCCCCCATGAAGGGGGAAGTGGGGGACTGGCAGTCAAAGATGCCATTGGAGTACTCCAGCGCCTTTGAACCTGGAGGGAGAAAAATCGCACGGGGTCAGGCATGAAGCAAGCAGGTCAGAGACACAGCAAGGCTGAGAAATGGTAGGCGGCGTTTGCGCCCGGCAGGCATTTATCTGAATGAAACTCAGAGCCGGTGCTCAATTCTGCCCACACTATGCAGCAATTCAGAGAAGGGCAAGCCATTGCTGGTGGGCTACGTGGATGGAAGCTCCAGCAGGAAGGAGCTGGGCTGATCCGACATAGGACATGTACGCCACAGCCGTGCCCACGGGTTCAAGACGTGGGCTGGGCTCCTGCTCCCCGGCATGTATCGGAGGTGGAAAGTCCTGTGGGGGGAACAAGCTCTGCTAAAGCTTTGAGTCACCCTGTAGGGATTGCATGACCCAAGTCAGACACTGATGGTGTCCAGAGGAAAGCGTGCTCGGCATTTTTCATGCAGGAATATGTTATGCTGCTCCAAGGCACTGGAAATTTTTTAAAAGAATAAAGAAAAATATGAAGATAAATAAAAAGACCAAATCACTTCTACACAAGAATAAATTTTAAACCCAACAGTTTGACATGGTAGCACTGACATTTGCATGTTAATAAAGAGAAAAATCTCTTCTTTGCATAAACTCAAAGTACATACATTTGACCTACATTAAAAGTTGCTATATATTAAGTAAGGAAAGAAACTATGAATTCAGGATTAAGGTCGATTTAAGTCAACCTAGCTAATTCCAGCTATAATTTCAGCACACTGATTTGTGACCTTAATACTGTAATGCCTCGGCACAATGAGATGTGTTCATGACAGAGCATCATTTGTACTGTCAGCTTTTGGAAACTACAGTGACATGCCATATATGCACTTCCACAAACTTTCATTCACCTCATCTGGCAAGCCACAAAAATGCAAGTATTCTGCTAATTCCCTTTGAAAAAAATAAAGAGAGAAAAATCCCCACAACAGCATAGGAGATGATACCCCTTTGCTATATTACTTTATAGGTCTCTTCAAATACGTGGGTAAATGAATTCTGTGGTGACTTAAAACATCCCAACACCACATTTTATTTTTATATTAAACCTCATCCTGCCATAACCAACTTAGGCTCTTGGAAACACAAACACATGATCGGATCCAAACAACAGTATCTACTTATGGAAATTACTGAAGTCACAGCTTATATGTATTTTTAGAGATCATTATGATCCAACTGAATCCACTTTACGTGGGTTCTTGCTATGTGCTCTTAATATCTTAAGGAAAACTGCAGAGAAAAGTCATTGTTCAAACAAAGCATGCACTGTATGATGATTTTTTTCCCTAAGGGAAATTATTTTAAGTGGAACTATTAAAGACTTTATAACTGTGTTGCTACCCTTGCAGAATATTTTTTCAGTTTGGGTAGTTGTTTGCATAGCTCTGCTGAAATAGGATTAAACTATTAACTTCTTGCTGCTTTGCTTCTCTGTGTTGTGTACTTAAATTATTTTCTAACTCACCAGACTCAGCTTAAAAGCAGAGTTTGTATACTTTGTGATGCCTCTCCTTGGTCCACTTACAATTTACAGGTACTTATAAAAACCTCAAATGTTCAAGTCAGGTCCAAACCAAATGTTTGGACCCAGAGCATTCCAATTTTGAAAAAAGGAAAATTAAACTCATGTTTTAACTCTGTAGAGTTGAGAGAAGTTCAGAGTAGCCAGTATCAGGCAAACTTACTCTTCCTGCCTTGCAGCAGCGCTCTAACCACACTCAGCCTGGTTTGAAAAGTGCCTTGTCCTTGGCTTTCATGGTGCTGTGAGCACCTGCTGAACTGCCTCGCTCAGCCACTGTAAAGCAGCATTTTGATAGAGGGCAGGAGAAAAAATACAATCCATTTAGCTGTGTCCGTGTGAAAGTCCATACAATCCCTCCACTCCATTTATTTGTAATCTCTAAGCCATAATGGAAGACACCAAACACAATTACCAGCACATTCCCTTCTCAGCCTGAAACTCTGCCCTCCAGGTATGAGAAAGGAGGACCAAAACAGCTAAATGAACAAGCTGCCCCAAGTGTTTACCTGCTATAATGCCATCCATCTGCTCCAGAGCCGCAGCGAGCATGTCACTTGCATCACTCATCATCTTCTCTCTTCTCAGGAACAATCTCCAGCTACACCATAAGGAGCAATAAAACACTGGTAGCGTGAGTTGGATCCAGAGCCTCAAGTCTCCAACTTAATCTGCAAAAGAGAATTTAATTTCACTGAATATTCTCTGAATTCAGACGCCACCGTTGCCAGACCAGCAGGAAGACTGGGGCCATTTGCTGACCAAAACAAGACTTGGAGGTGTTCACCACCAAGCATGCACTGGCATCAAAGAATCAAAGCACCAACCTCATGATCCAGTTCCTACTTAGTGTTGGTCAGCCCATGGCCTGCTCTGCCCACAGGTCCATGCCACTGACAGGGCATCCCATATAGAGCACCTCAGAAATCCCACATGGCACTTCACGGAAGCTCACATAGAAGACACAGGCCTTCTATCGCTAAAAGGAAGCTGCAACTCAGCAATGAACCACATGTCTATCTGCCGTATCTTTTTCTCCCCAAGAATCTGCTGGTATAGAAAAAGAAGGGTCTGACTATCTGTCCAAGATTTGTGGATGTCTGATAATCCAGAAGTCCCAGGCATGCAACTATTTGCCTACAGGCAGGATCTCTCAAATGCCCATGACTCACTGGACGTAGCGTGCATGCACAGACTATCCCTCTGAAGACGCTGCCCTGAGCCTAGCAGAGATTCACGCCGGAACGATGCAATCTGATCTTACCCTCAAACTTTTGAAAGCCAGAAGTGGTCCCCAGAGGAGTATTTCCAGCAGCGTCTAGAAAAGTGAACCTGCCCAACGTGCTGCATGGGCAGGTGAACTAGTAGACCTGAAATCCCAATGGGCTACAAGTTAAGCATGTGCTTAGGTACTCTGCTGAAGTGGAGCTGCAGAGGTCAGAGGCGTACCTGATCCCTCCACCCCAGCACAATGGACACACAAGCCACCGAAATAGCCCAGATTGCCATGGCTTTAATCTAGGAGACGCAAAACTACTTCTGCTATAAATACAGTTAGGGAACAAAGCTAAACAAACACCAGGAAGGAAAACTCGCTTTAACCTTTTGCATACCCTGCCATTTGGCTTTTGTATTAGGCCGCACTGCTGCTGACATTTGCCCCAACATAAGCAATTAAGAAAGTTGTTCACAGTATCTCTGGCATAAGTCCTGGAAAAGAGTCTACTAAAAAACAAACCAAAACAAAAATTTATGTTATAAACTGAATTTTCCCTCCTACGAGTCGCCTTACTGGTGTGACCCAGCTGGGAAGTAGCTCTTATTGGAGGCTGCCAGTTAGCTTTGCTGAAATGCTACCCTTAAAATGCCAACAAACATTTCATCTTCCATATCAAAACTTTTATTACATGAAGTAAGTCCAAACCCTAAGGTAACTTTTGAACAACAGTACAAAGACTACTGCGCTTTTGGCAAATGCCGAGCTTTATTATTTAGTTGCCACAGTCAGAAAAGCCAAAAGAACTGTAGAAAGTCAAATACCTGCAAGTCAAGGTGTTGCAAATCTTAAAAAATGCGGTAGCATCATAACTGAAGACTTCCAACCTGCAAGGAGGAAGATCCCGATTTTAAACACAATGTAAATATTAAATTGCAAGCAGTACAATACCTGCCATAATATGCAGATCCTACAAGACATTTGGTCCAGTGCCTCTATGTCTGATAAAAATGAGCAGAAAATGCAGCTTTTGCAAACACATTGACTTGGAAAACACTGAAGACAGTCTTGTTTTTTCTCCTTTAGGATTTCCTGGCTCTGATAATCAGGTCCTGCTCAAATATGGGTATCTACGAACACAGAGTGTGAACAATCTGCGGTGGGTTTCCCTCTGAAGACAAAGAGCACACAGAGCAAGCCCAGGGCTGGTGCTGCCCCAGGCAAAACACCGATTCCTCACAGCTCTAAGTGGAAAAGGACCCACAACACAAAGCACCCACAAACCCGCAACAGCCAATAATGTTTGGGAATCAGGAGTACCCGTGATCTTCCCAATGTGCATAAACACCTCATGGGAGGAGTAAAGAAGATGGAGACAGACTCTTCTCAGTG